>JAHWFP010118339.1:0-22794 GCA_023313725.1 Lithobius niger | reverse complement strand
CAGGAGAAACGGGGCAGGAAGCTGGCGAACCAGGTCCTCCAGGTCACCAACCCCAAAGACCTCATCCGGCGGTAAATAAACCGAACAGACAGTAATATCGAATTGAAAAGAAATTCGAACTGCTACCGCCTGAAATCTAGTGTAAAGAGGCACACTGGCATGCGGCTGAGAGTGTTGAACCAGCACTGCAACACCACCATGTGCACGTGGCACAGGGTCTGCATCCAGACGGTAGACAGAGTAACCCCTAACAACTGGATTATCCGACGCCTTAAAGCAAGTTTCCTGAAGGCAGCAGCACAGAGGTCGCCAATGCGACAAAAGCAGCAGTCGCAGCTCTTCTGCATGGGTCCGATAACTTTGGCAGTTCCACTGAACGATGGAATGCGCAGGCATTAGGACGGGCTGAAGACTGAATCATCCTCCTCAACTCCTCCCCTGGGCGACCCGAAAACATCTGAATCCTCCCCCGAATCAAAAGCCGGAGTGAGGTCCAGAACGTAGTTGTCCTCGGAAGGAGGAAAAAGCCCAGGAGAAGTGGAACAGGAAATATCTCCCTGCTCCATGGGTAAAGGAGGATCAAATTGAGGCGGGGACGCAATGGACCCCTCAGCTAGCTGGTCTTTCGACGACTGTTTCACCTTCTCTCCTGGTGGCAACTTCCTCACGGGTGGTGCTGAGGATGTACCAGCAGGAGCCTTCTTCGACACTTTCTGTGGTGCACTCCGGGCGGGAGGAGGCTTAACTACAGCCTTAACCTGCCTGGGGTGCGTTACAGGAAGTGTCGCAGTAGCAGGCTGGGCAGATGTCGACGGCAAGGCATCAACCGGTTTCGAAGAACCCAAAAGACCCTGCAAAGATGGATGTTGCTGGGTCAACAAAGTAACAAGCATGCCTACCGTGCTCGTCAAAGACCTGAGCTCAGCGCGCAAATCCGCTAAATCAGCAGACTCACTAACTGGGCCAGGCAATGGCGCACTGCACACCTGTGCAAAAGATCTGGTCATCGGTGCTGCCGATAGTTTAGCTTTCTTCCGGGCCTCCGAGTAGGAAAGCCCGTCCTTCACCTTCAATTCCTGCACACGACGTTCCTCTAAATAAACACGGCAGTCCCGCGAAGAGGCCTGGTGCTGACCACCACAGTTGATGCACTGCTCTGGGCCAGCACAATCAGCGCCTTCATGGGCTGCCTGAGCACAGCTAACACAGGTAGGCTTACCTTTACACGAGCCGCTGGTGTGGCCGAAGCGGTGACAGCAGAAACACCGCATTGAATTCGGTACATAAGTCCTGACCTTCAACCGCAGGTAACCGGCAGTAATGTGCTGCGGTGCAACTGGCGTATCAAAGGTCAGGAAAAAGGTGTCAGTTGGTTGGGCACCATTCTCACCTTTCCGCGTCAAACGCTTCACAGCCGTAACGCCTTGTGACTTGAGTTCGTCCAGGATGATATCATCGCTGAGACCCCTCAAATCAAAGTACGTCACGACCCCCTTGCTGCTATTTAAGGTACGATGCGGCTCCACACGCACCGGGCATAACCCCAGTGCACCCGCCTTCAAAAGCCTCTTTGCCTGAGCCCCATCCGCAACCTCAACAAGGTATCCCCAGCACGGAGCCGAGAGACACTCTTCGGATCGGAACCACAGATCCCTTTGAGTGCTTTGTGGACAGCGAACGGACCGAGTTGTGTAACATCTCGGCCCTCGCCTGTCACCACCAAGAACTTCGGGACTTGGTCCCGACTCTTACCAATGTCCGGAAACTGGGCACCAGGCCCAACCATCTCAGGTTCCCTCCTCTGGAGCTTGCTAGTGCGGCGAGGAGGGGAAGAATTTTGGGGGGAAGAAATATTTGCGGGGGAGGGGGGAGAAGAAGTTGCCATGGAGAGCAAAAAGAAGTCGGTTGAAGTCTGATAACAATTAACTCCATAAGAACCTAGCAATGAATCAAAATTGAAGACTAAGTTGGCGGTTTGATTTGCTAGTAACCCTTTTCCACTTAGTCCATCGCCACAGTAATTTAAAACTAATTCTCAGTTAATTCAGGAACGTCAGCTGAATCTTCCGCTATTTGAAAAGTAAGCAATAATACTTTTCAAACCTAAATTATTCAGTGTTAGTTAACGTTGATTTGGTAATATTAAAAAAATTAAATTCAACAGTTAATTTAAGTTGTAAATAAAATGTTAAAAAAAGAATTTTGGTCAATAATAGGTTTTTACAACCTCTCATGTTGAAGAATGTTTACAAAAAACATTTGAAATTTGCTTAACAATGTGGTGCAAACATGTCTTGGGAAGCCGAAAATAGGCCCTCAAATAGCGTAAAAGGCTTCAGCTTCCGAGGCTCTGCCCCGGACCCTGCTGCTGGGGGAGCTTACAGCGCTCCTCCACAACCCCTAACTGTTTTCGCCGGGCCCCTGTTACAGTAGAACAATTTTTTACAAAAAATGTACATTTTCTTTTCCCTCCCGTCGGGGAATCATTGCCCCCCCCCCCCATCTGAATTTGACTGGTGCCACTATTGTTCGCAGGAATGCGCAATCATTCTGAATGAAGAATGCTTGTATTTTCCGGTCGATAGGTTACCAGAAAATCTCAGGGATTCCGTGCTGCATGTCCATCCCAAGTGCATGTGTTCTGCCACCACCAATACGAAATGTCTCTGCCGAAAGAATCGGGACTCATCAATCCAGTACAGTTTCTTCTTTTGGTTCGTCTGGCATTACAGTCACTTTTACTGGTTTGCCTAAACCACATGGTCAGTTGCAAGAATCAAATCTGCTTCAGACGGCTTTTTGGTCCCGATAATCAGAAATATACAACCTGAACAATACTTCTGTGTTCTTGGACGAAGCTTTCGATAAAATGCAAGGTTCCGTTAACGCTTTTGCCGAGGAAGAAAGTGGTTGGGTTATTTCTCGACTAAACAACCACATCACCAGGGTGGCAAAGTACAAACAGGCTTCGGCTTACATTCCGCTCCCAAAGGTGCTCGCTGGTAAGTCATACGCCATAGTTAACGTCCAAAACTATCAGAAATTCTTTTTATATTCTGTACTGGTCGCTTTTTTACAACTGACCAGCGAAGAACAGGACGATTATTGTGAGTTCAAAGACATGCCCGACACCTTACCCGATGACCGACACCGTAGATGGTCAACCAATAGATCTACTCCTACTGGGCGGAAAAACGATGAAGACTACTGAACACCGAACACCCATTACTGCGCCATTCGTGACATTGCCGGATTTCTACAATTCCAAGGCACTATCTCCTATTCTACTGTTGGAACTGTTTCACCGAGTTTGGAAAGGAATGGATGCTTTCAACTCACTGGATAGAATGTGTGTAATTCAACCACGTGCAAGTACTTAAATTCATGTCACTAGGAGAAAACTTTCACAACTTTCGACATTTCAACTGTAAAAACCCCTTCCCACGTATCATCTACTTTGATTTCGAGTGCATCCTTCACCCCATCCAAACCGCTCAACATGAAACTTTCACGAGTTGGACGACTAAACTACATCAGCAAGCTGCCAGCATCTTCGGTTTTAGTTTGTTGTGGGACAGAACGGGGAGATTGTTATTCAGCAATATGACTTGGGAAAAGAAGCCGAGAACGTGATTTATGAATGCATGGTGGAAAATACATAGATTAACTTATGCTGTTTAAAGACTTTAAGTTGCTGAAACTCACCCGTGCCGAACGATACGGTTTTTCTCTCATCAACGTCTGCTATTACTGTGAAAAGTCCTTTGCCTGCAAAGACCCCAAGAATGTTAGCGAGCAAATGGTTAGGGACTATGGCCACATTAGCGGGAAGTACACAGGAGTCGCTCATTCAAAATGCGATATGAGCACTCAAGAACGGAGAACAATTCACGTCGTATTCCTAGTCCTAGAGAGGTATGACATGCACCAACCTCCTGTTATCAGCTATGGACAAGTTAAAGGGAAAAGTGGATGTTACTAGTCAAAATACAGAGAAGTTGCAGAGGATTATGATTAAAAGGAAGGAAGTAAATCTTCGCTTCATGGACAGTCTAAGTTTCCTGAAAGCTTCGTTGGACACTCTGGTGGAGAACTACAGGCAAAGTAATGCCAGGTTCCCCATCCTCGAAGTCGCCTTGGACTCTGGCTTAAAACCTGCTTGGTTTAACGATTACACAACTCGAGAGGATGGTCTGAATCTCCAGATGCGAAACGAGCACGTGCAAGACCTGTCCATTTTCGATAAGGAAGAACTGCAGAGAATGTCGTTTTTCTCCCAGCTAAAAGACAAAGCTTTAGTGGATGCTGATTACGTTCGAGCGCTAAACCTCTGTCTCAAGATGAAAATGAAGAAATTTGGTTCATACCACGAGATCTAACAAATGACGAATGTTCTCCTGCTTGCGGACATTTTTGAAGATTTTAGAAAACTTAGTCTGGAAAACAAAAAGTTGGAACCCTACTATTAAGTACCCATGCCAGGGTTTAGCTGGACAGCTCTCCTCAATACAATGAAATCCAAGTTGGAACTCTTCACACACGTTGGGAAGCACATCCTGATAACTTCAGGCGTTTGGTGTGGTGTTTCCTTTGTGGGAAAGAGGTTCACGATAGCCAACAACAAGTACCTATCCTACTTCGACTCCCATGAACCCTCCACCTATATAGTAAATTCGTCATGAGCGCTCATCTACCTTACGATGGATTCCGTTACCTGACGAGGAAAGAACTCAGGACCATCAATGTAGGCACCGTGCTGGAGGATGTGGACATTGGGTACATCCTGGAAGTGGATCTCGAATATCTGAGAGAGCTTCACAACAAGCACAATGATTACCCTCTCGCTCTGGAAAAGATAGCCATTTAGGAGGAATTCCTGTTCTGTTATTCGAGAGATTTGGCCAAAGATTTAAAGCATAGCATTAAGTCTTCGACCAACACCAAGCTGGTTCCGAATCTTCTGCACTAAAAAAATAACATCATCCACTGCTGAAACTAACTACTTGGCACGGGTTAGTACTTTGCTGCATCCTAAGAGTCCTTGCCTGTATCCACGAACCATGGACGAGGGACTATATCGAGTTCAACACTACAAAAAGGCAAGCATCGACCATCCCGTTCGAGAAAAACTATTTTTTACTTTTGAACAACTCAGTTTTCGGCAAGACGATGCCGAATAGACAAAATTGGCTCGATGTCAAGATATGCACCGATTCTAAGAAGGCGTTGAAATATACATCTTAACCCCCACGCCAAATCCTTCATGATCCTGGACGAAAACCTTGTACAGCTCAAACGACATATTCGTAGCATTCGGTGCGACATCCCTATTACCTCAGGATTCTCCATTTTGGAGAACTTGCAATGTAAAAGATCCCTGACGAGTTTATTCTACCAAACTAAATACGGAGACCAAACAAAAATTCTTCTTCACTGACACAGACAGCTTTTGCTAACGAATCGAGACAGACAACATGTTCGAGGACAAGTTCCTGAACTGGGATCATTCCGACACGACCAATTCACCCAAGACCACCGCCTTTTCTCACATTCGAATAAACAAGTTCTTGGAAAGATGAAAGACGAAATTGAGCTATTAAAACATTGAAAAAAGAGACGCCTAAAAAGTCCAAGGGAATCGAGAAATCGGTAATTAAGAAGCACTTGTCCTTTGATGATTATAAGACAGCCCTGGAATCGACTGCACCAGCACAAAGGTAGACTTGAGCGAAGATTTCCAGCGTTGGACACGAGATGAGTACCGTGCAAGTTTTTAAATCCCTCCTGTCGACGTACAAAGATAAATGATTCATCCTGGACAATGACGAAGACACTCTAACTATCAGTTACTAAGATTCAGGTGTGTGGAAGGAGTATGAGGATGACTTTCACTCAGACGTGAATGTGATGTGTGGCAAGGAGAGGAAAAGGCAAATTAGTACTCAAAACGTGAGAAGAGGAAAACGTGAATGGGAATAAGAAGATGAAAGAGAATGAGCAAACGTCTTGGAGATATTCTTTACTGGAGAATCGTGAGAGAAGATTAGAGGACCCTCCTCGTGCGAGGAGAAACGAAAAATGGAAAAGAGAGAATTGGAATGGGAAACATGGGCCTCGTTATCCCCGGATCTGAAAAAGAGATATTGGCGAAAATTACCATTTCTATGAGTGAAACTCGAGCGGGAGAAATGGAAGCCCAGAGAGAAGAAAGATTAGTAAAAAAATTGATTGTAAGAGCAAAGTGCAGGCTCAAGAAACTGAAGTGGGAGAGAAGGGAGATTAGCTCAAACAAAGCTGCTTCCATGAGCAAAGCTCGAGCTCCGACCTCTACAAACTTAGGCGTAGAGAAAAGAGAGATTAGCCAAAAAAAGTTACAGCTAAAAGGAAACTTGTGCAAAACGAGACGGAGGATGAAAAGAAAGATAGATTGGTGAAAAGACGAGCACGGAGCTATATTTGATGAGCTTGATTATTATGTGGATTAGACTTGCTAGGGAGATCACATATAAAAACCAAAAACACTCTATGTGGATCAGGTCTACTGGGAAACCACAAATAAATAAAAAAAAATATTAAAAAAGCGGGCCTTGTCCTCTACCTCACGAGCGGTCTGGAAAAATGTTTTTGTTACAGGCTCAGCAAGTCGATTTATTTTCTATATGTGAAAGCTTAAAAAGCATTTGCACGACCCCCCCAATTTCAGGACCCTCATAATGTTGCTATTCATCATTTAGAGACCTCCCCCTAATGTTGCTGATTCGTCTTTTTTACATACCTTAGGAGTCGAGAATTCTTGCAGTGTGAAAGCTCATAAAGTATTTGCACGACCCTCCCCCATTGGTACCTCCTCCCATAATGTTACTAATTCGTAATTTTCATTGTCTGAACACTTGAGAGAATTATGATAAGCTCATAACGCATTTGCAGGAAAACCCCGATTTTGGAACCCATGATTTTTTGACCCCCTCACCCCGCGTATTAATTGGTCATTTTCACGCTCTGAAAGCAACTGAGAGTTTTTACAATGTGAAAGCTCAAGTTGCATTTGCAACAGTTTCTGCTAGTCCTAGGGGTAAGCAAAAGAAAGTTGTGGCTGTTTCTCTTTGCTGCAGCATTGCATTTTTCTTCAAATCACCGTAAGTTAACATCTTTAAAGTGATGCGGAAGCTGTTCTAATTAAGATAAATGAATGTATTTAGACTTAGATATCAGGTGGCGCTGTATATTTTCCATCTTGCATAATTGAAATAATTTATTGTAATTAGGAGATAAGGTACGACAGTTTATCTACGTTGTAGCTCTGTACTTTTTGCGCCTATTTACCACAAGTTACATTTGTAAACTGCTGCAGTAACGATTCTAATTAAGATAAATAGATGTAAGTAGGCTTAGATGAAAGATGGAGATGAATATTTTCAAATAAGGGTAATTAGAACGGTTTATCGTATTTAGGCGACAAGGTACAACTGTTTGTTTATGATGTAGCCCCATGCTTTATTTTGAATCCACCTCATGTTAATCTTTAAAAAGATGCGGTGGCAGTTCTAATTATGATAAATAGACGTAGGCTAATTAGGATTATATTAAAGGGGAGAATTGTATATTCCAACAAAGGTAATAGAAACGGTTTATCTTAATTAGGAGATAAACTACAAAAGTTTATCTTTGCTGTAGCTCCATGCTTGGTGAAATTCTCTCTAAGTTACAACTTTAACGTAATGCGATGGCAGTTCTAATTATGATTAAGAAATGTATTTTAATAACGCTTGTTGGAAAAGATACATCTTCTTTCATCTAAGCCTATCACACTCATTTAACTTAATTAGAACGGCTACTGCTGCAGTTTAAGGTTATAAATAGTGGTAAATAGATTTTAAAAGCACAACGCTACAGCACTGATAATCTTCCATAGCTAAGCTCATAATTACAATAAATCGTTTTTGCTACTTTGTTCCAAAATATACATCTCCATCTTTATTCTAAGCCTAATCACATCTGTTAATCTTAATTAGTGCGGCTACTGTGGCATTTTAATGATGAAACTTGTGGTAAATAGACTCAAAATGCATATCACCACAACTTCGATAAACTGCCGTAGCTTATCTCCTAATTACAGTAAATCGTGTTAGTTATCCATGTTAAAAAATATACATCTCTACATGATATCCAAGCCTAAATACATCCATTTATTTAAATTAGAACTGCTACAGCATCACTTTAAAGATGAAACTTATGGTGAATTGAAGAAAATGCAGTGTACCCTAGAGAAACAGCCGCAGCTTACCTCCTAATTACTAACACACTACAACAGATTTAATCTGGTGTTTCCTAATTGCAGTCATTGCAAAGGAACTCACGTTTTTGAGCACGAATTGAAAGCTGCCTCTACTGGATAAGTATAATTTAAAATTATGAAAAACAATTAAATTTTGCCACCATTTTGGCCGCCATCTTGAATATTTTGTCGTGTGAAGTCCTGGCACCTTTTTAGAGAATTTTGTTGAATTCGGCAGACCTTAACACCTAGCAAATGACACCCAACTTACATACATTAATATAATTTTGAATTTTTTTATTGCATGGCACCCATTTAAAAAACAAAGTGGCCGACATGTTGGTTTTTGGACAGGTTTAAGGTGGGTACCCCTTCTAAAAGTTTCTCATGGGTGTGGACATGAAGTACACGGGAGGATATATCATCCTCACAAAGTGCAGGTTCCTTGAAAAATCCGCTGCTTACACGCAGGACTATGACCCGGTATGACCTTGCATTGTTAATTGGTCTTTTTCACACTGTGAAAGCATTCGAGAATTATCACAGTGTGAAAGCTTGTAAAGCATTTGCACGATTGCCTGACCCCATGACGCGCCATGACCAGGTGTGACTTTCCAGTTCCCAATTCGTCGTTAGGTAGCATTAGGACATATTTAGGTAGCATTATGACACAGGTAGCATAAGGACACATTTAGGTAGCAAAAGACCCTTCACCACCAATGCCACGATGTGACCTTGACCCGGTGTGTCCTTGACCCTGTTTAACCTAGCAGTTGCTAATTTGTCATTAGCAGGGGGTGTCTGTCTGTGAGGTTGAGTCTGCCATATCGCTAATTGCCCCTACTTACATTCTCCATCGTGGAAAGATCTACAAAGGGCACGCGTCACTACAGAACACATACTGTGCACATGGCCCAGCCTTTCGCAGTGTAGGCATCTTCGGGAATTGTTCGACATTGGTGCCCCACTATTTTTTTAAAAAATGTTCAGAATGTCTTAGGAAGCACTTGATGGCTAGAGATGAAGCATTATGCTATGAACATTCATACAAAAATGTTCGAACGGGCCAACTTTAGACCTCTCACTTATTATCTTTTGCACCTACCGAGACCATAAAAGCATACTACTATATTTTCATCATCAATCACCATTACCTTGCAACGGTGTCCATTTTTTCTCTAAAACCAGCTTCTAACACTTTGAAGTATCTTAACACTTCTAACAATCTCTCTGTATCCTTGAATGTATTTTCGTGTATGTTATTGAGTTGTCATAGCCCAATTGCCATCACCGAGTCCAATACAACAACAACTTGCAGCACCAAAGTGAAACGCTCACATAAAAAAGCCTTCTCTTCACTGCATAAGACTATCACTGACAGTTCCAAATGTTTATTGTCCAGCATCCATTTATACAGAGATTTAACCCAGTCCCAGTCAGGTAAAACGTCCAAATCATCCTTTATACATGCACTCGACTCATCAACTGCCATGATAACTTTGCCATTTAGCAATCTGTCTTAATTGGCTACAACAACTTGCTCTTTCGCGGTCACCATTTTTCCTTTTAGAGAATTAGTTTTTTAACCATGAAGACTAAAAAATGTAGTGTATAACGAAGGTTAATACACGCCTACAACAAAAGTTGAGTGAAATAACACATGATTGTGTACAGCTGGAGAATGCACTGCATACCAATGCAAAGTTTTAAAAATTCAGTCCTATTCTAAATTGAATGTTTGGGTTCAAAATGTGGGTTCCAGAAATGTTGGGTTTGTAGCCTGTGCTACAAAGAGGCTAGCCTGCTTATGGGTTGGTTTGGTATTTATGACGGTTTAAAATTAAATATGTGAACGAATCTCCTGAATCAACTTCTGCTAACTTAGTCTTTGTTTGGTGTAAGTGGCTGTACATCTTCATTCTACACAAAGAATTTGATAAATCGGACATTTCTAAGTGGTGACTGGAGTATATTCAGTTGCTTTCGCTTATGTACAGCTTGCTTCAAATTGCAGTGATTTTTGGAGACAAGTCTGATGATCTGAGTGTGGAGAAACGTCTATAAGGGCTCTGTAACATAACCTAACCTGAATATTAAGAACTGCTGGATATACAAACCGGATTTTCTCCCAATTTTTGTTTTTTACGGCACTTCATGCGCCAATTTTCTGTTTTTTGGGGGGGGATCACCATTCAAACACACGCTCCCACAGACTATCTTCTTTCAATTAAACTATGTTTTTCACGCTGCAGTCTTAGAATTTTTCATTCTAATAAATACAACTGCGATCATATACTATTCAACGATTATTACAGCCATTTAATTGAGTATTCACTATTATGATTTGATGGCATGATTATGATTTCTTTTTACCAGCACTCAACATCATCGTAGTTTTGAACGTCTTCATTGAAATTAAATTTTATTTGGCATTTCGTTGATCACAGCAACATTTAGATGACTTGCTCGTTTTAATTTACATATTTTATCTAGCAAAATAGGCGAAATATTCTTGTTTCTCTTGATGGGAAACACATTCCAATTATTAAAAAGTGAAAACTTTGTACATAGCTAACATTTCTCACAGGATTTTAATTTTACAAACTCAGCATATGTAGCCCTTCCTTAATCTGGCATCAATATCCTGTACGTTACATACTACAAACAGGGAAAAGGTTCCGATGTTCTTCACGAGTTTTGTGAGAGTTCCTCACTTCCTAACCAACAGAATGATGGTACGAATCAAATAATCACCAATGTACATATGGGAACATTAGAAAAAATCACTAGAAGTCATTGTGCCAAATTAAGGGTTAGTGTTATAGCTTAACTGCATTTCTTGAGCAGCATTCGGCATGACGTCATCTGCACTGACTTGTAATTTAGGTATACAAAGGGTAAGTTGGTAAATTCTATTCCCTATGTATTTATAAAAAAAACATGATTAGTGATTTTACTTCAACAAACCTAGGATCAAATCCATTTTAATCTTTTTAATTCATCCTAATTCTTTTAATCCATTTTAATTCATTTTAATCCTGTATGAATTAAAGGACCCCCACCCCAGGTTAATACATTATGTTATCAAATTGATCATGTTTCGTTCGCTATCTATTGTTACTATTAATATTCTGGTGTTCACATTGAAATATTTAATTCAAAACCTATTATACATACCATTATTATAAAACGTTGCGCACCTTCGTCCACGTTGTTATTATCTGTCACGACTAATGTTTGTTGTTCAATGCTGTTCAACTTAAATGGCCACCATTTTACAATGCCATATGGAGCCAGTATTAAATTGTCGAGGTCTCCCCAGCCTCTACAGTGCTACAGATTTGGCATTACTAATGTACGGACCTATAATTTCCAATTAAAGACTGTTTTCCGACGAAGACTTGACTGATAAAACTTGAAAATCGATATGCAAACAGTTTCTAATAATGTAAAAACAGGCATAGTGGATATCAAATATCAAGGTTCAAATGTACAGTCCCGTCCATAAGTAAATGAACACTGTATTGTTATTTAAACAATGAGTGTGACATAGAAGGTTGATGCCACGCACATCGCACTAGCAGGATTTGGAGCATTGTTGGCTTTCTTGCTGGTCGCTATGGAATGAAAACCAACTCAAAACTAACAATGCCGAGAAGACAAGGAAATAACCAACTTTCGGATGCTGAGAGACGAGTAATTATTGAACTACGAAACACAGGAATGTCATACCGTGAAATTGCAAGACAGGTAGGTTGTTCTGCAAGTGCTGTTTTAAATATTACACGTAGATTTGTTGATGGAAGGGCTAGGTGCTGATGCAAGAGCAGGGCGGCCGCCATTGTTAACACCAGACGACGAAAATCATCTCGTTGGTACTTCCTTGGGTGATCCTTTTTTGACAGCCCCTGCACTACGAAGACGGTTGGAATTAAATGTCAGTGTAACAACCGTAAAACGCACGTTGATCAAAAACAATTTGAACGGGCGCATTGCTGCAAAAAAAGAGAAGTTAACCGAAAGACACTGCCAGTTAAGATTGGAATTTTGTCGAAGTCATGTAAACCACGATCACCAATACCAATTGGATTTTTACAGATGAAAAATCATTTTGTGTTGGGAACAATGGCCAGGTGTGGGTTAGACGACCTGTTGGGGAACGATTCAGCCCACAATACATAGCAGAACAATGGAAAAGTGGACGATTTTCGATCAATATATGGGTTTGGATACATACTAACGGAGCGGGGGGCATTCATTGGATAAGAGAACGGCTGAATCGTCATGTTTATATTGATATGTTAGAAAATGTTATGCTTCCAGAAGTATCTGCTCGTTTTGCACAGGATTATGTGTTTATGCATGACCGTTCACCAATCCACACTGCTAACGACGTCACACGCTGGCTTGGAGAACACAACGTAAATGTTGTAAACTGGCCGCCCAAAGGAACAGACTTAAACCCGGTGGAAAACGTGTGGGGTGAACTTGTGCGAACTGTAGACGCCATGAACGTGAGAACCAAAGAGGAACTCTGGCAAAATGCACTGGTTGCATGGAACAACTTGGTTCAAAGATAGGAGTACTGGACCACGTTAGGACAATCGATGCCATCACGCATCCAAGGTGTGATTGATGTTAATGGGCGTTGGACGATATACTAGAATTTGCCGAATTTTCCTAATTAGCAAATCATTAAGACTAGTTTCTAATTTAGTAACTAATGACTAATTTCTAAATTAAGTGATTAATGACTAAGTAACTTATCATCAGTTCTTTTGTTATTACTTTCTAACGTTTCAGTTGCATCATCACCCTATACTTTATATTCTTTGTTGACTCGCATTTGGGATTTGATTTTGTATCGAATTTATGTTTAATCTCACTCTTCATTACTAACTACTGGTTTTGAACATCACGAACTGCAGGCTGTATGGTTCATACATAATTACCTTAAGTAACAGGGACTACCTTACTTTTAAGGGTAAATGGAAGAACAAAATACAGTGGTAACTACCAGGCATATATATGATCAGCCAGAGTCAATTAAGCTGTTTTTTTCTCATTAAAAATGGTATTAAAAGTACTCAGTGATGTCAATAGTGTTAAAATTAACCAAAATATAAGGCAACAGACTTAAAATAAAAACTATTTCGGTATGAAGTTTTGCGTATTTTTTGCATGTTTTGTGTTTTAGGATTCTCTTAATTTGTGATTTGGCTGTTGACTACGGATTCTCTCATCGAACTAAATATTGTGGCGTAAAAAACGTTAGGAGGGGCGTTGCAAGGAGGCAAGAGCCTCCCAAAAAACTAGCCCAGGGGGCCTGAACATCCTTGGAAACTTCTATTTATTCGCTAGTTTCTTCAAAATATTTTTTTGATGGAGCCATGCATTATGCAATGCAAGAAAACAATCGTACAATTAAAATAAAGTGGCCGTAAGTTTTCTAGCAGGGAAGGGGGAGGGCGTTGGTGAGGAAGGATTAAAATTTTTTTATTTACACATTTATTCAATGTAAGCCTTTTTTTTAATGATGTAATAGTTAACGTTGTAAATATTCGTTAAAAAGTGAACGCCACATCTTGAATAACCGAAGATTTTCCTAACAATACACAGCATTGCCTAAGGAGGAAACCCTATCGTGAATTGTACTCTTAAAATTTTGGATTTTAGTCCATGCGTATGTGTAACTAATTGATAATTTCAACGATCTATCAAAAACTCAAAAATGTTATACTTTAATGATCTGTTATATAAAGTTAACAAGTATTTATTTATTTTTTCAAATTAATTAAGTTTTTCGCGCCTTGAGTCAGAAGAAAAGTAACAAAGCTGCTTATTTAGAGTACACGGCGGAAATCCTAACACTTAGAAACCTGGTTACATCCGATCGTGATCGCCAGAATAGCTAGAATTTATTCAGCTGAACAGCTTAAAACAAAAGCATGCATGAACTTTTCCAGAACTTTCTCTAGTTACTGACCAAGCTGTGACGTAGGCTAAGATTACTCACAACTCGGTCACTGGATGATTAGTTCCTAAATTGTAGATATTAGTCTTCTGCACAGCCGAAACGACTGAGAAGACTACAGCAATAAACTTTGTCAGTCCGTCACCTTCTTCAATTCCAGAACAGTACCAGAGAGAGATAAACGGTTTTCACCATTAGATTCAGCGGCCAAAAACTGGTTTAAAAACACGGCATATTAAAACACCGTTTTTCCTTTTAGCTATTAAGCTTTCTCGACGTAACTCAACCACTACAAGAACACACGCAACCGTATAAACAACAGGATTTCGTTAACGACACACATTAGCTTTATTGAAAATAGTCTCGAATCTGTGCTGCGTGGAAGAATAGGCCTACTCTCAAACCAAATTCTCCCTTAGCTGCTACTTACGAAATTAAAAACGCACCTAAAAGTTATGACTAAAAGCTGGCAATTACGCCTAAAATATAAAACTAGACCTAAAAGCCAATACGTTTTTAACCGGCTATTGTGACGGTTATTACTTTTAGATTACAATAGCGACTGCTGTTGCAGTGCGTCACAGAGGTGTGTGCCACAACATTTTTGATGATGGCGGAAGTAACAGAAAACCGGTTGCAACTAGGTAGTCGTTGCAGTCGCTGGTGTGATTTTAGGGATACGTCATTATATACGGCGGGGAGGGGGGAGGGAGGGAGCAGAGCAATTGATCAAATTATCGGGGGGGGAAATTTCCGACCTACGAAATGTATAACCCCCTTCCTCGAGATGGATTCAAAATTCTTGGCCCTCCAATTTTTTTCGCCGCCGCTCCCCTCTCCCCCGTAATAAATAATGTGTAATCCTTAAAACTGCTCTTCGAGCCGCAACGGTAAAGTCTGTGAACACGACCACCAAGAATTTATCATGAAAATGTATTCGATCTGTATTGTAGACGAAAGTCTGTAAGACTATGATTTGCTAGCCTTCGACCACTGACTAGCAAATATGCACTTGCAAAAAATAGTTCTGAACGGCAGTGATTCTTTTTGCCTTTTCATCCTCTGAAAATTTCCCATTTGCAAACAGAAGGGCTTGTAGCGTATATACGGTCAGCGGGCCACAAGTCCCTGTGCTTGGGACTCAAAATTGAACACAGGTCAAAGGCTCTTACAACCTGTATAACTGGAAGATTGTGGGTAATATGACGACGGAATTTTTGTTCACATTGCACACTGGGTATTACATGAAAAATACAGGCAAATTTATGGGAAAGGAGAGCGTCACAATCATTCATTCAGTATTTGTGTTATAAATTTGGATATACATTTTTTTAACGTTACCTTAAAAAGAACGGTTTTAGAGTAGGTTCAACCTTAAGAAATATTTTTAAATGACTTTAGCCAGTTTGCAGTCACAAATATCCCGGGACTGGGATAGTTCAATTCCGGAATTTTCTGAACTAAAAATCGAAATGGTTACCAAGATTTGGGGCCGTAAAATGGAGGAATGCCTTTTATTACCAAATCCTTCTTTCTCTGCACAAGTTAAAGCTGCTCTAAATAAGTGGTTACTTTGAATTGGCTTTCATGAATGGTCTGCTCCATGGTGTAATATGAATCTGCGAAAGAAGAACTCATTTGCATTCATTTTTCATTGTTAAACCGCATTCATCGGCAAATTTGAAGTTTTGAACGCCTATTGAGACAATTTTAATGCCATAAGTCGTTTTACAACAAAGCTAATCCCGAACAATTAGCTATAGTCAAAAACGTGAGCATTGTTGCTTCACGTATCTTATGTAACAATGCCCTGTTCATTTACTTTTGGACGGGACTGTACCACCATTGTTATTGCACATGAAGCTTACCAACTTCCTTTAAGAAAGACTATTCCCACCCCAGCAGCTGATATATAAAGAATATAAACTGTCTACCTCTCTGGGTGAAGAATAACTAAGTCCTTTCTTCCCAACGACAATTTTAGCCAACTTTATTTCATATAGCTCTAAGTATTCACAAGTCTACAGCTTCAGTATAAGTAAGGCGAGAGATTAATTCCGTGTACAAACTGAACCACCACAGTCTGGACATAACTTATTTTACGACATACGCCTAGCATTCGATCCTCTGGTATCCGTAGATTAGCCCTCTATTGATGCCGTACTCCAGTCTACCGCACATCACAGATTGTAGCGATGAAATCTATGGTTGGGGCAACTTATTACTACAATTTCTCTGTAGTGCTCCTTGTGGTATTAATCTTTAAAAAACGAATAAAAAATAAGAATAATGTGTAACAATATATAACGCAATGTGACGAAGCCATAGCTGAATGACGTGGTGTCATAGGCTACTGCATGTTTAGTGTATACAATTCACTACAATGCCTCAACACACAAGTTGGGAGAGATAGTTTCGACACACGATTGATTATAACAGTCATCGTCCGTGCTATCTTTACTCAGCCAGATGCATCACACGTTTTTACTCCGCTCTCCTGTAGAGGGGGGGGGGGGATTGAGGCTTAATGGCTTCGCTCTCCTGTAGATTCGTCTCTTAGGTGGGAGATGTATGGTAAGATCCGAGTGTTTCATTTTGTTTTTTGCCATCGTGTTTGAATGTACGAAAGTTCTTGACACATGTTTGCTCCATGCCATAGACATGCGTTAGTTCCACAGAACATTTTCGGTTGATCTTACGTGTGACCTCGCTCTTGAAGGAAATGATATTCTGGTTGTTCATGATTTATTTAACCATACAAACAAGACCACTTGCCTGAAGAATCTGTTGTAACCAGCCTTTTATTGATGTACGATGGTGCTTGCCATATTATGCTGGGATCTGAATGCTTGTCTCTACCCGTGATAACTTTTGAACCCATTTTCCGATTGGCGTTTCAAATATTCCACATACCGTGTATCAATTATTTTAGGAATTAAGTTCATAAATCAATAAAACTAGACTTGTGGTTTTTGAGATTTTTAACTGAAATATCAAAATGGAAAATCGACAATTGAAATAAAAATTAAACACGAACGCAGCAATAGGTGCAATAGTATTCAATAAAAATATTCTGAAATTCATATACATGGAGTAAGACACATAAAGGCGCGCACAGAAAGCCTTTCAATAGCGGGTTAAAGACGATTGATGTAGATAGTCAAATTCACTGCTTCTTTGTGATGATTTATTTTTTATTTTTTTTAGAACGGCGTTAAAATTTCACATTTTTTTCATTGCAGGAAGTTGATATCGGGATGGTTAGTTTAATCTTAACACCCGAAAGAGCTAATGCTGTGAGATTTTCTGTCCCCATTACTAATACGGAAATATCACTGGTCATACGAAGACCTGTCTTGACAGATCAAGTTTTCAGTTTCTTGCTTTTCTTGCAACCATTTTCCTGGATGGTTTGGCTGTCATGTATGGCCATGTGTATCTTTGTTTTAGCAAGCATCATGACGTTCGTGTGGAAATCATCGCGATTCAGCAATTACCTTCAATTTTATCCTGCTTCTGATATCTCTGTCATTATGTGGGATTTGGTGTCTGTTCTTCTTCAAACAGGTATTATCACCATACTTTTGTCAATTTCATTGTTATGGTACTCAACAGTAAATCGGATACAGCATTGTTGTAAGTGTCAGATTAAGTACCTTATTGCTAACTTTTATGAAGTACCGTAAGCGTTCGTATGGGACAGCAGGAAAGTGTAGCAGTAAGTTACTTATTGATTGATTGATGCTTTATCGAACCTTCGGGTGTACAAACCATTTGCTCAGAAACTACTTAAGTTACACTCTGATCTAATCTAACTTAAGCCTAAACTAAAGCTTAAACTTTTTGTGCCACTTATAACAATGATCATTAACGTCTATGGCTCGGAAAATAAAAGCACGCTTCAAATAAAATGATAAGTAAAGTTGAAATCTTGTAGTCGCAATTTATGTAACTGTACGAAAAATACACGTACAAATTTGAAAATTTTCTTGAACATTTCGGCTGAACGGTAGAGCATAGTTGTAGTCCTTCATTAAAAAAAATTTCTCCTGGATGCAGATTTTTTGGTTCGGCAATACTTTTGAACCACTACAACCATTATGAACCACTACAAATTTATACCACTACCAATAACTACACGAACACTTTTATACCAATTTTGTTTAAAAATTCAAAAATGTATTTATTGTAGGCCTTTTACAAACTTTTATAAACGTTATGTCCACGTTTACCTTCGGCATTCATTATCCACTACCTTTTGGACTTAAATATTAGACTGTCTGAGTGGAAATTGAAACCCACAACCTTTGAAACCAAGCTCGAAATCCTCTGTGGCCTTAGCAGCATACGACTTTTGCCTTTGGTCGTTGGGTCAAATCTCCGCTCAGGCAGTCTGACATTTAAGTCCAAAAGGCAATGTAAATAATAGTATGCAACCGTATTTATTTTCACTTCTAGAACCC
Source organism: Lithobius niger (assembly GCA_023313725.1). Taxonomy (NCBI): domain Eukaryota; kingdom Metazoa; phylum Arthropoda; class Chilopoda; order Lithobiomorpha; family Lithobiidae; genus Lithobius; species Lithobius niger. The sequence goes on along the minus strand of JAHWFP010118339.1, from coordinate 4,082 downwards.
GTTTGGTTTTCTGTCGTGTTTATAATCCACTACATCATAGTTCGGTAATTATCTACTTCAAGCAATATCGAAACACCCAAGTCACACTTCATAATGAGGGCACGACGAATGAATGACAAGACCAGCAAATGGTGCGAGCGTGGTGTCGTGAGCATGAGCTCATCTGTGCGAACACCATTGTTATATTAACACTGTAACGGCCTACGATTGTTGAACACTATAGAGAGGACCGTTGGTTTACCCATCTCTTAGGAAGTGAAGATCCTGTGGATGTGCCAATGGTGGTTACTGAAGTTAGTGGTGGTGTGCTAGAGTGTGTGGCTGACGTAGTGTTAACGAAATGTGGGGACTCTGAGAAAGTGAGCCCAGAAGAAGAGGGGTGCGTCAAAGAGGTGCTGAGGGGCCGTGGTGATAGCAGTGGTTCTGTGAGTACTGTATCGGCTGGATTAGGTGTGGTCAGACTGGTGGTGTGACTGCTGAGCCCAGTCAAGTGACCAGGTGGGACACAGTGTAATGCATGTGAGTGTGACCTATAGGTGTCGGATAATTATTTATTTGTGAGTAGGCCACCCAATAAACTGGGCGGTGTGGCCAGTACTGGAACTTCTAGTTGTAGCTCTAATTTTCATTCTAGCTCCAGCTAGATTTCATTTGGGGGAGGGGGACATAAGCTGCTGATAGTTCGGGTGTTCCCTTGAGTTTCCTTGATGGGAACACTCACACATCTATAAAATCACTGCACGACTCATTAATGTTTGAATATTTTCTACAAGTTCTTTCATGATGATGTTAAAAAAACAGGGAGGGGCTCTCGTTGTGTATAGTTTCAATTCGGACATCTTCCACGTATGCTCAAAAATTGCGAATTTTCATTTTAGCAACGTATTGATATTCCCATCACGAACTACATATGATTAGTGTTCAATTCATGTCATCTTAAAGTACGTGTAGGAAACATGCAACGTGAATGTTGTTAGCAGTATTCATGTTCATATCACGATCTATGCCTGTTCTTTTGTACTAGTGACTTATGCCCACATATATTAAAGTGAAGGAAGACACAGCTCATGTGAATTCATCAAAACATGAATGAAGAACCTAATTTGAACCTTCAAAAAACGAATGATGAACATTGTATGAGTGTTTTAAAGATGTTCAGATGTTTCCATCACGATTTAGAAATGTTTATTGTTTGTTTCACGCAATCTTGAAAAGAACGCATAGGAAACATTTTAATGAGAATGAGGAGCAGCTTGAAAACATCCAAACGTAAACGTGGAACATATCAAAACGTTTTTATAGATGTTTAGATGTTCCCATCTTGATCTACATTTGTTTTATTGTACGTTTTACTTTGTGTTTAACAATCGGGTTGTGGGTTGGTACGATGGTGACGCTTCCGACCAGCCGAGGTGAAGGTAATGATGACGCACATTTAAAGTTTACGTGAAATTGTGATAATTTACTCTGGAGAGCACGAATACCCATGGAAAGACTGAATTGCGCTTCCAAAAAGTGTGGGTTACGTCAATTTCGGTGATTCGGGGTGGGTGGTCCCATACGGTACAATGGCATCATTTCTGGTCATGAAGGGGGGCGGCTGACATCAATTTTGAGCAAGTTTTTTAAATAATGCTCCTCACGTAGAATTTACATGAAATTTGATAGAATTTACACATCCCACACTCGATTAGTGGAGGGGGAGGTATCTGTGGGGTCAGGTTCAGGGGGAAGGGCTCACGAGTTTTAAATCACCGAATCACGTAGAATTTACGTATCTTGAGTGGATAAGGGCAGCAGAACTTTCCGAGGTAGTCGTGCTATGGCGTGAGGTTCAGAGGGATGGTCCCATGGGGTGACATCCAAACGGGACGGTAATCCCGTGGGTTGAGGTCCAGAAGGTGAGTCCTTGGGATGAATGAAGATTTGACATGAAATTCGGTAGAATTTACGTTGTTTGAAGGGTATAATTTACATGGTTTGGGTTGTAGATGGGTGGGGGTGAGTGCAAGTTGTTGATGGCCCATAACCTGGATCCGAAATCTTGAACTTGGTGACACTGACACGTGGCCTTCACCTGTGATCTTGACGTTTGAGTTTGCCCACCACCTTGACCTTTGTGGCCTCGACCCTTGACCTACGAGAAAATAACATCACTTTCAGATTTCATTGGGTACCATATTGGAAATGATGTCACTTACGGTTTCATTGGGCTGCCATCTTTGAAAATGAAGTAACTTTGGTTGCATGCGGCCACTATCCTTAAAAATGACATCACTTAAGTTTTCACCAGGGCCGTCATCTCTGAAAATGATGTACTTGGAGTTTTCATGGGCCGCTTTCTTCGAAAAGGACATCACTTGCGTTTTTCATGGGGCGGTTGTCTTGGAAAAAGAAGACACTTTCAGTTTTCATGGGGCCACTCTCTTAGAAAATGAGGTCACTTCCGGTTTCGGGCCTCTTTGACCTATGACGCCACTTCCGGTCTGCATCAGTCTTTGCTTCTGTGTGTGTATGCATGCGTATGATGCTTAATATGGCCTTTCCCCTACTGTCTTGCCTTGATGTGTCGACCATTGCTAAAAACTTCCCACTAATTGCAATAGATTCTATGTAGAGCACAAGACTTAAACCGAGCGTGATCGATGCGTGTATGAGATTTATATTCAGGGCTCAAGTACCAGCCAACACTCGATGGTTAACAGTGACCGACGTACTATCCTCACGTTGGATAGGGGCAAAGTCGACGTTGTGACGTAAGGGGAAATTTTTAATAAAATAAAAAACAAGAAAAAGATAAATAAATTAATGGATAAGCAAATAAGTAGATTAATTATGTATTCATTAACATCCCTTCAGTTATTAGTTTTCCAGAAGAAAGGGATGTTGAAACAAGCTGGACGGAAAAACACCAAGTGTTCGTCTGTCCAGCCCTCAGTTCAAGAAGAAGACCAACGTTTCTCTACCAGTCACTAAAACACAACATTCGACAATTAAAAAGGGTCGAGCTGCAGGCAAGGGAATGAAGCTTAAATTGTCATTAGCACAATTCAAGAAAGGTGGCTTTTTACCGGCACTCCTCCTTCCAGTTCTCATCACCTGAGGCAAGACAGTTGGCAGTGCAGAGAACATCACAAAGGCAATAAACAGTGCCAAGTCTAATTCGTGACAGCTGGCAGAAATAAAGTGCCACGATGGAGGCAGTAGCATTGCGAAAAGGGTGGGCGTGGAATTTCAGAGGTGGGCATGGAATTTATCTAATGCCAGCGTTCCATTGAATGAGGTCTTAACAAACTAGACCTCATCAGAGACGGTAAAAGGTAAGGAGTTAGTACACTCATAGGAGTTTATTCGAAAGACATGCTGCCCGCACATCCTAAAGCAGTCGAGTTACAAAATTTGGAATCAGGGAATGGCACTCACCGGGTTGCTTATATCATAAAAGGAGGTTCATGCACCTTCTACTTCGATTCCTTTGGCCTTACGTCTCTGACAGTGCTAGTTGCATACCTTGTAAACAAGAAAATCATCTGAAATCCAAGAAGAATACGAGCAGCCAATGAGATATTATGTGGACAATATTGCTTAGCTGTACTGTTCTATTTCAATAAAGACTGATGCAATTTATTCGAAGTGGTTGACGATAAAAAAGGGAATTAATTTTTAGAAGTTGCAATTTTTTCTTATTAATAAAGAACATTTCGTAGTATTATTTGTGCATCTATCTATCTTTCACATCAATTACATCATGGAGACCAAACACGGTCATTTCATGCTGAGTAAATACATCAATACTACAGTTCGAACACTCGAAGGTGAGCCTCGTCGATCCTCGTATTTAATAGGCGTGAATTTACCAACGAGTAAGGGCCTAACTCTATGGAAGGGGAAGATTTATAAAGGCAATACGGATAAATAAACAAGTTGATACTCGAGCAGCGGAGAGTCAAATTACAACCTAGATTGACGAAGAAAAATTGTTTGCATAGAAGGTTGGGAATCAATGAATTCCGTTTAGCTTAACGGACCGGTCCTTATGACCGTCACAAGACTTTTCACACAGACAAGTGATTTGCTATTCG
>JAHWFP010118336.1:0-18430 GCA_023313725.1 Lithobius niger | reverse complement strand
AATCACGTGCAATATGCGAGCTTGCTGCTGCTGTGTGCTTTAATGCACTGTGAAGAGCTTTACAACATGAAACTATATTTGCAGCTACGATTCCTGGCAGGAATACAGTCCCCAGAAATTAAAAAACAGCTTCTAGCACAGGATCTGGATAAGGTTACCTTTAACAGTGCAGCACTGCTTCAATATTTGAAGCTATATTTTACACTCTGTGTAAAGCCTGTGCAACATGCGACCTGCGCAGCAGCTGCGTTTAATGTGATGTTAAGACCTTGTGCAACATGAAACCCATACTGCAGCTATGTTATGCACTGTGTAGAGTTTGTGCAACAGGCGACATGGACCTGTAATGAACATATGCAATAGCCGGCTGTTGCTTATTTATACCTTATAAAGAGTTTATGGAGCACGTGATTTGTGCTGCCGTTCTGTAAAATTTTGAAAAAAAAAAGTTTTCAACTTGGTAACAAAGACGAAATAATTGGACAAGAAATAAGCGGTGCTGTTGGTCACATACCAGTACAACTGGCATCGTTTACCTAGAACCAGCCTATAATAAGACAAGTTTGTTGCAAACGCAACCAGAATGGCAAGGACCTGGTGGAGTTTGTGACCATGGACTTGTAAATGTAATTTCCCCAATGCAGTACATTAACCATTATTTAAAGTGAAAATTAGGAAATTACTACACTATTCATGGGATCAAAGGAACTAAACGATGGACAAGTGTCTGCTCTTGTAAGCAACACGCTTGTGTTACATGAAATAAATATTCTTAATTCAGAGGGATCTCTTAGATTCTTAAGCAGAAGAAACAATGCGGAAAAGAAAATAGTTTTTAAAACTAAAATATTGTACATAGTTGTCAACTCATCCTACCTGCATTTCGTTCTTGATTTCAGTTTTTCATAGAGGCAGGTTAATTTGCGTCTCTCGTGTTCTTCTTCGCTCAGACAAGGAAAACGATTTTCATCAATTACGAGTTCCTACAATCACAAAATGTTGAAACAAATGATTAAATGCTGATGCTAATCGTGTTCTGTTCATTCTATAAAAACTCATATTCTGTGTATACTTTCATTCTCCATAAGCAGTTAGTACTCGATACAACTTCAATTTGATAATACACAAAAATAGCAAATACAATTTAGTAGTTTTGATTCTATTTGTATTTTGTATTAAGATACTAGTCAAGATAAATTGAAGAAAAGTGACAAATTTTTAATCTTTAAATATATTTTAATACGTGTTTTAGGTTCCCTATTTTACGAATTCTAACCTAGAATGTTAATTTTCTTGTTAAATCTATTGCCAATTTTCCTGTTCAGTAAATTTTTTTAAACTATGTATTTCTTTAATTATATGCTTTTAGCTAGATATTTGACGTGCATGCGGAAACATATAATTTTTTTTAGTGAAGATTCGATTTTGTACTGAACTATTAAATAATAAAACAATAAAATAAAATAATAACATAAAATAATAAAATAAATTAAAAACAAAATAATAAAATCATAATGTACGTCTTCATAATCGTAGATACGGTCTGGAGCACAATAATAAAAGGTTAAAAATGCTTAATATTTCGACACCACAGGCAATTTGGCTTCAGAGAAATTCGTGTTAAGTTAAACCAAATTACCCAAGTCATAGTCTCGTTAGATCCACCAGATCTCGAGTCGAGTTCATAGCCCCAGAACTTAATTATTTGGAATTCTTGGAGGTCTATTACTAGATTTTGAAACTATCAATCAATTTCTTTTAAACAGCTTAACAGTTCAGGCTATGTGGTTCTGAAATTTAATGAAATTTGCTGCTTTTCTGATAGAGGCAACACGTAAAAGTCGATATCGGTACCAATTTGTCTAGCACCTTAGTTGTCCAGCGAGTCCAGACTTGTACACTTGATATATTCTGCATTAACATCTACATCATTAAAATCGTACGGGGTGCATGCGTGCATTTGTTTTTCTACTGCTATTCCTCCAGATCTAAGGCACCAGAGAGACGAAAGTGCCGCTAAATGAAAAATGATTAAATTACGCTTCGGATAGGCCTATTTTCATCGCTGCAACTTGATTTTTTGACCCTCAAATGCACACAAAAAACTGCTCATGACGTCAGAGTTTGGTCAGGCAAACTTATCAGGAAGGAAATCTTGTTGCAAAACAAAACCTAAAAAAACGAAATATGTTTCATCATACTTAGAATCACGTTTGTAGGGGGCCTTACTTCCGGATAAGTAGGCGTACAAACATGCAAACAAATCATATGTTTTGAATGGTGTAGGTAACCGGGAAATGGCGTGCTGAGAAATGTGGTGAACGAACTGTGAATGACAATTGGAATTAGCTTGCGTCGCAATGATCAGTGACGAATATATGACGAATAAAGTAAGCAAGTATCGATGCCAAAGAGCGAGCGAAGTGAATTAACAATATGGCGAATGAGACGTTTTATTTAAGAAATTTCGAATAACTGGATAATTTACTGGTCATTCGACATGAAATAATTCACCATATAGTTTAATAATTTTTTGTGTAGAATTGTATGGACAATACGCCATAATTATATGATTCAAGTTGAATGTATCCGAATCAAAAACCAAAACTGGTAAAAGAGACCGCCAAGTTCCGAATGGTTCGGCCCTTCAAAGGAGTGATACCAACACATCAAACATTCGCCAAGTTAATCGTGCCGACAATAGTTCGAAGGTTAAATGAAAACTAGAACATTGCTACTGAAAGTTTTCATTTAACATCCAAAGTATTATTCAGTGCGATTAACTTTGCAAATGTTTTGGTGTGTTGATATCACTCCTTTGAAGTGCCGAACCATTCGGAACTTGGTGGTCCCTTTTACCAGTTTTGTTTTTTTGTATGATGTCACTTTTTTAAAATTGTGTATTAGAGTCAACTCAACTTGTCTGCACATGTGTAATAATGTGCAACGTCAACAATAGCTTGTGTATAATTTAAGTTGAATGTATTTAGGATTATGCCTTTAAGACGCAAGACATATTTTCTAAGTTTTAAGCCGTACGGTTTTTGCGAAAAAGGTACTGTCGGCTGCAGAACAGCGTAGAGCTAAATCTTACCGGAAGATTATTCTTCTAAATTCCAAAAATTATTGCCATAATAAACCAAATGAATGAAAGTACTAATACGCAGGAGGAATTGGGTTAAGGGTTGCAAGAGCCCGTGTGCCCTTCTTAGGTCAATTTCATCTAATATACTGGATTAATCTTGTGAACCATCATCTTTAATAAACTTAAAATTCGTTTGCACGGCTTGCCAACCAATTCGTTTGCTTTTAAAAGTACATTCCTCCCTTTTGTCTACGGCTTAGTTTACAACATTGTTTCACCCGTGTGTTCTCGTTGCAAAGGCATTCATTTTCCTATTTTTTCCTCGTGAGAAACGGTTCTCCAACATTCACTCTAACCTATATCATGAGTCCATGAAACTTTCCGTAGGAAAGTTCCGCATGAGAAGTTCCGTATTTTCATAGACTCATGTCAATAGTTATGTCAGAAAGAAAGCCCAGTTTATGTTTGAAAAGTTTAATTTTTTGGTGTTTGGGCGTGCACGCATAATTTGTGTATTATACACACTTTTTTATATTTGTCTGTATTTGTTGTTTCATATATTAAGTCTGTTTCGTGTGAGTGGGTATATGCCTGTGTTTGTGTTTGAAGGTCGTTTGAGGTGGTTATTTCTAGTTCGTTTGAGTAATTACGTGTTCATTTTGGGTATGCATTTTTATCTTTTAATTTTGTAGCGTTTTGCTCTTTATGGCGTTTATTTTGTGTGTGTTTGTGGGTTTACGTTTTGCGAATTGGAGTTCAAATTATAGTTCGTTGCGTTCAAGTGAACTCTAATTTGTTTTTATTCGTGTACCTTCACGGTTGTGAGTATGGGGATACGAGCTCTAATGTTTTTTTTCTAAACGGCGAGGCCGTTTTTTGTTCAGTTAATTTGTTGTCTTTTTTCGCTTCCTTTTTATATTAATTGCTACGATCTAGTCTATCATGTGTCCACTGTCCATCAATTTTTGTTTTCGAAAAAATGGAACATTAGAAATGCATACTTATGTTCAGGTTCCGCCGAAGGTTTGTCCCATGATTATTATTTGTTGGCAACACATTAGCGTGTTTCTAGATTTAGCATGTGTCATCTCGATGAGTAGTTGATTCTGTATTGTTGCAGTATCATGGCAAACAATCGCGGATACCATTCAACTGGCTTCCTGAATCCCGCATTGAAAAAGTAAATCAGTCACTCAGTCATGTCGGCCGCCCATCAAAATTTAATACTTCGCACCATACGGTTTAAAATTGAAGATTTAAGGAAAAATCATGACCATCTACATAATTAAAATCATATGATGTGCGTGCGTGTTTTTACCTCTACTCCTCCGGAACCAAAGCACCTACAAAGATGGGAGTAGGACCAAACGAAAGATAATTAAATTTCGCTTTTAATAGGCCTATTTTTATCGCTGTAACTTGATATTATCACCCTCAAATACGCGAAAGAACCTGAAAAACTAACGTCAAAGTTTTTTCTTTAACTGTCTTCATGTTTGTTCATAACGTCATAGTTTGTTCGTGAATACCTGCTCGAGCAAAGAGAGATGATCTGGAAAAGGAAGCACGGACGACGTATTTTGCAATACACCACATATACATCTTAAAATTGGTTTTGTATTAACCAATGAATTGATGAATTGATGCATGGAAAAATCAAAACAATAGATTTGGTTTTAAAAGGATGTCAAACATTCGTGTTTCTGAAGCACGGAGGCGCGTGGATTGAAAGAGCAAAGCGAGCGATTTCCACATAAACTAAACCTTTTCAATGTGTGTTTCGCTTTGCTCTATCGCAGGAGCATGGTAGGAGATTACAACTGACGTTCTGCAGATGTTGCTCCAAGTGAGGGATCATCAGAAAGCGAAGTGATAAGACGCCCATGGAAAAATTTGTACTGAGCAGGACGTAAAGAACAATATTCTTAAAATAAGTAAAACAAGAAAACCCATATAAAGTGTATACCAACACAAATTACAAGTGATGTGTGGTTCTTGGTGGTTACATCGATTCAGTCACGTTTATGAGGAAATATCTGCGCTGATTTAGTGAGCGAAGTGAACGAAAATCAGCGTTTGTCATCAGAAATAGCGCTTTTCTGATAAATTGCTTGATCTTAACTTTTTGCTTGACTCCTTGGACGTAAAAAAATAATATTGACATTCTCTCGAGATAACCGATTATCGCATACTACACTCTATAATTTGCTTGGTCGTTTTTTTATGTGGCAGGTCTACCTGTATCATAAGTGTTACAGCAAGAAATCTCCTCGAGCGCAGCGAGACGACGCGGAATGAGCGAGCGAAGCGAGCGACTCCGCTAGTCTACATAATTAAAATCATACGATGTGTGTGCGTGCGTGTTTGTACCTCTACTCCTCTGGAACCAAGGCACTTACAAAGATGGGAGTAAGACCAAACGAAAGATAATTAAATTTCGCTTTTAATAGGCATATTTTCATCGTTGTAACTTGTTATTATCACCCTCAAATATGCGAAAAACCCTGAAAAAGTAACGTCAAAGTTTTTTTTTAACCCTCTTTATGTTTGTTCATGACGTCATAGTTTGTTCATGAAAACCTCCTCGAGCAAAGAGAGATGATCTGGGAAAGGGTGCACGGACGACGTATTTTGCAACACACCACATATACATCTTAAAATTGGTTTTATACTAACTGACTTGATGCAGGGTAAACAGTGTCAAACATTCGTGTTTCTGAAGCACGAAGGTGCGTGGATTGAACTAGCAAAGCGAGCGATTTCCACGTAAAGTAAACCTTTTCAATGTGTGTCTCGCTTTGCTCTATCTATCTTTCATCTCTCACCTTCGTAGGAGATTACAACTGACGTTCTGCAGATGTTTCTCCAAGTGAGGGATCATCAGAAAGTGAAGTGATAAGACGCCCATGGAAAAATCTGTACTGAGCAGGACGTAAAGAACAATATTCTTAAAATAAGTAACAGAAGAAAACCCATATAAACTGTATACTAACACAAGTTACAAGTGATGTGTGGTTCTTGGTGGTTACATTGATTCAGTCACGTTTATAAGGAAATATTTGCGCTGATTGAGTGAGCGAAGCGAACGAAAATCAGCGTTTGTCATCAGAAACAGCGCTTTTCTGATAAATTGCTTGATCTTTTTGCTTGACTACTTGGACGTAAAAAAATAATATTGACCTTCTCTCGAGATAACCGATATCGCATACTACACTCTTATAATCTGCTTGATCGTTTTTTTATGTGGAAGGTCTGTCTGCATCATAAGTGTTGCAGCAAAAAATCGGAATGAGCAAGCGAAGTGAACTCCGCTAGTTTAAGTTAATTTTGGTTCTCCACAACAAGCTAGCTAACTCAAACAACGACAATGTTAGTTTCCTGGCACCCAACCATAATTGTTACATCCTGTTCGAGTGAGCTATAATCCGATATTGGGTGCCTCGCCTATTGTAACCCCACTGTTACATGTTGCAGCATTGTAATATTTTGACATTGTTAGCCCCGTTGCCTCCCCAGCATCCTCCTGTGCAATTTTCCGAAATTCTCGTGTGCAAACGAACCCTAATATTTACTCAGTAAATGCAACGAAATCGCAGACTTTGGTTAAGAATAAGAATTCTTCCCTGGCAGTGGGGGAGCTGAGAATGGGGAGGAATCACATGAGTAAATTCCTCCACAACCCCCTTCCTTCCCACATCCAAGGAAAGGATAAAGACCTAATGTGTAACACTTATAAATAAATATTACCTTAAGACTCAACAAGTCGTCTGAAAAAGAATAGACTCATTAAATATTAATTTGTTAAATAAAGAGAAATTCAATTTCTCCTTGAGTTAAAAAAGAAAAAAAATATTAATACCTTGTATTTTAGTAAGAACTATATTAGTTGGGAATAAACCGATTTTCAAGTTAAGAGAAGAAATAAGTCTGGAGTACTAATTCAAAAGAATGGACTAGGTTAGAGCAGGGTAAGTGTTTCGACTGACATATTTGAGTGGCAACAGGCTTACCACGTGGCAGATGAGTGGACGCCGGAGGACGTTTTGGAACCGTGGGCTCTACATAGATTTTATAATATGGGTGCGCATCTTCTTCTTACAAGTGTTAGTAGCACCACTGCCACTAGGCTGAGAGGAGTCCTTTTCAACTACCTGAGAAGGAGTTGAAGAAGAGACAGTGTAGATGTTACTGCTTGCTTCAGATACCTTTTTGTGGTCGAGTTCATCCCTTTTTGTGTTGTCTGAGATCCCAGTTCCATCTTCCCCTGAGTAGTCAGATTGCTGTGAGTTGGGAACAGCGTCATCTTCTTCAAGATAAAACTGGGGATAGACTGGCTATTAGAAGTGTTCAAAAGTGAAGAGGTAAAAAAACCAAGGGTCGCCAAGGAAGGTCTGGAGCTTGAAGGAGTGACACTTGGTGAAAGAATGAGATGCCTTCTTGGGTTAGAGCGTGCCCCACTGTCGCTAGAAATATCAGTTATAGAAGAAATGTACGAACTTGTCTCTTCCATTAGCAAAAATATATTTTGTATAATATACTCACTGCTGTTTAAGTCTTTCACAAATTTCACGTCAGTCGCTTTGTCCACTACACCCGTGATGGGATTGGATAGCTTTTAACTACACCTGATCTCGTTGAAAACAATGTAATTCAAGGCGAAACTGTCGGGCCAAATTTCTCTTCATGTAGTAAGGGTTTCACATGCGTATACGCCAGGCATCAGAAACGCTTGAGCTTGGTCATGTCCGAAACTTTCCCACACAGTCGTGATACAGTGATATATCATCTTCCAGTATAAAAGAACTTCAGACTAGGGTTGATGATTAGAAACAAAAACCCCTGAACCACGGGATGCCCTCCAAACATGTAATTTTAATCAATTAAATTGTCCGTTCTATAACAGAACCTTCATCAGTAAAAAAAACATTAGAAATACAAACAAAAGAAGAACGCTCAAGTATGCCAATTTCAACCACACACAGTAAAAGCTCAAATATTGGGTAGGGTACTCACCTCAGAAACACACAAATCGTGGCAGGTGCTATGTCAAGAACCTTAGTAAGGCAGTGGGCCCCAGGTGCAATTTGCTTAACCACTTTACCCTATTACATTTTTTAAAATACATACTAAACCACTCATCCATTCATGGGAATTGATAATTTAAGTTAAGAGCCCTATTTCTATTTCCAGCTATTGACCAGGATTGACTAGTCTTTTGACTAGCTATTGACTAGTCTTAGAAGATGGTGTTTTTCACTGTAGATCATTGATGTTTGACGAAAATGTGGACCGTGTCCAGTTTCGCTGAAGTGCCTTCCCCGTGCACGAGATCTGCTTGTCCCAATAGCATCAAAGTTTTGTGCTTTCCTTTTTTCGAGTGGGCGCTTTGTCTCTACAAAATATGCCCTCCCCCTCCCCTCTCAGGATGCACATGGGATAGCATAAACAACTCCTCTTGAAAAAGTAGTCCAGCTTCCATACAGGCATCTCCCTAGTAGCTTTGAGGGAGTTTAGCATCTTCCAACAATGAACGGCCAGTTGACTTGACACAAAGATGGCTCCTTTCCGATATTGAGTTTGCTTGTGGGGTTCGAGGGATTGTTAAACAGTGTACAGTACCATTGTTGTACAGAAAAGATTGTTCTTGTACATCTGTACTCCGTCAGTAAGCAGTCTTGGAAGGTTTTGGCCCATTTCAGGCAGCCTATGCTTTATTTCCATAATCAAAACGTCACACACCTGGGATTTTTTCTTTTAGCATATGGCAAAAGAATCTTCTAGTGGCCACATCCACTATTGTAAAATGCACTTTTCCCCCATTAATGGTATCCACATTATAACTACGTACTCGACTACTGACGACAAAAACCTGACGACTTCACGCTGAAACGTTTACTTATTATGGGGTGATTACAATGGGTGGTTTTTATTTTAATGCCGACGTCACACAGAGGGTTCATAGTGCCCGTTAATTTGCGTACAATGAGGATACCTTTTCCAATCATAAGTTTTGTATGACCCATAGCAACATGCCCCACATGCCTGTGACACATATTTACGTCAAGGGTGCGGAAGAATCACTAACAGCAAATACACGACAGGCTACTTCATTAAAATTAATCTGCTCCTAACACAAATTTGAGTACAAGGCGCATGGAGTCTATAACGGATAAACAGGGTCAATGAATATAGGCAGAACAGCAGTATCTGACACACAATATACATTCATTAGCTTAGGCTTTTTAAGGTGACCTTGATCTAAGCAGATCTGATATCTTGATTGGAAGTCTAAACAAGCTATGTCACCATCTGCTACACATGTGTCCTCATCATCCAAAGGTGTCCTATTATTTGATTCACCCTCTAATGGTTATAATTGCAAATTGGCAATTGGCGGTACAAATTCTAGGTGCTCCCTCTAAGTTGTCACGGTTATAGTGTGGAGGTGCAAACAAATCTGTGTCCCCCTAACTGATGATTAGTTGTTCTTAAAACTAAAGCCTAGCTAAGTTTTGGTAACTGTGGTACAACATTCCGCTCATTTTGGAAGGAGTGTGCACTAGGGTTCAGGGGTACAGTAGGTGAAAGAGGAACTAGACAATGCAAGTTAGAATTAGAAAAATCTGGGTAACTGCCTTTGATATTCCCCTCCTAACTGTAGCACCATCCAGATCGTAAGCAGTATCTATTTGTAAGTTAATGTTGAATAATAATAATAATGATAACAATAATAATGATTTGTTGCAGGAGCAACAGGACTGGCAAGGACCCAGGGGGTCGCTGACTGCCAGCCTAAAAAGGGGACAGAAGTAAATATATGAAGATAAAAAGCACGAGGGGGAGGTGTAACAAAGAGGAATAAATGGATTATTAAAGTACAAAAGTAATATTTAAAAGCATGCAAATAAGTTAAACATAAAACAAGTTTAAAAATAGCATGGCCAAATGAATTTTTTTTTTGTCTATTTACTTACCGTTAGTCAATCCCATGCCGCCTAACATGTGGCATCTAGGAGATTTTCTGTTTAATATTGGGAACTAATTTAATAGCATCCTGCGAATCTATGACTATGAGATTTTTACATGACTGCAGCCATGTTTATAATTCTGCATCATAATTATAAAACTGTGGACAGATCAACTTGCCGACGAGTTAACATAGCTTACATCCAGTGGGGCCACCACAACAGGTGTACTCGTTGGCAATGATTGTCTCGTAAACCATGTTAGGTTAGGTGGCTTAGTCCTATTCCTCACATAAACACCTTGTGGGCAAAGGTTTGAGTTGCACCCACTGTTTAATAATCGTGAGCCTAATAGAATATTTTCTGAGGCTTTATGCAATTCAACTTCATTTTTCAACACTACATGGTGCTTAAAAGAGTGTCTCCTGCTATTAAAACCCTTAACTCTCATATCGCCAACGAGTACATCTGTTGTGGTGGCCCCACTGGATGTAAGGCTATGTTAACTCGTCAGCAAGTTGATCTATTCACAGTTTTATAATTATGATGCAGAATTATAAGCGTGGCTGCAGAGTCATGTAAAAAATGGTATTCCTCGCCCCACAACCTTCAATCCGCGTCACACTTATATTACTTGTATTACATAAAACATCATCAGTGAGGTCGGCTAGTTTGGAATTAGTCCTTGGACACGAATCATCCAAGTGGCTTAGCAATTCGTACAGTGCATAGGCTTGGTGGTTCTGACACAAAAAGGCAATTTGGTAACGGTTGATAATGAATTGTTGAGCCGCTCGTAAACGTGTTAGTTTTGGAGTGGTGCACGATTCTGATGGTCATTACCTTGATGCGGTGAGTTTGAAGTGTTATGTCCACTGGTATTTCGTGGGGATTGAGCACCACATGTGCTATTTTATGGCCATAGCTGAAACAGAGCGAGCAACGAGGCTCTTGTGGATACTCGCATGGGTCTATGCTCGTGCACTGCCAGAAAGTGTGATCGGAGAACAGCAATGGATTCAATAAAGCTGACTGCGGCATTGATGTCTTGTGTCCTGTTATCTAGGTTGGGGTCGACTTGAGCAGCTCTTTGGGGTGGTGAATAACATTGGTGAGACTGATACTGGCAAGACCTTCTTCTAGCGAGTGGCAAATCATTTGGAGCAAAATTGGGTCCATCAACTGCGAGCTCACGATAATTCTCTGCTTAATGAGATGCTAAAGGTATTGTGGTTCTCTTTTTGTCTGTAGGATGTTAGGCCGTCTTGAAGTTCAGTAAGTAATAGCTCGAGTGTGAAAGCCTTGCCACCACGAAGGAGACTTTCTTTCATAATGTTTAAGTTCGGAAGATTGATTCCAATCAATAACCAAATGCAGGTCTTTGTTCGGTGAGCGCATAACAAGTACCTATTATGGCCTCCAACAAATTTCTCCCTCTTCAGATATATGACAGGATGGTCTCGTTCCTATGCATTTTTATTTTCATCAGGTCCGTCTGACTGAATTGATCAGGGCAAGCATAATCTAGTGTCAATTGGTCCCAAATGTTCCTAGCGAATTGGACTGTGCTGACTGAAAATAATATCTGAGGCAACATGGTGCGCATGAGGAGAGTTTTGCACTCTTTATTCCGGCGTTGCCAATCCTTCACTTGGGCTGGTGTAGCTACGGCGGGGTCTGGAGGGTTGCCTCGAAGAACATTTACCAACCATCGGTTGTCATCAGCTAGACACTCAATCTGTCTTCCAGAATCTACAATCACCAGTTCCGGTTAACACCAACATTCCCTTATAAAGTAATACAATGACAATGTTACTTTCCCCGCGCCCAAGCATCATTGTAGATTGTTCGAGTGAGTGCTAATACAATCTTATGCACCTCGTCTCTTTGTTGCAGCATTATTTAAAGTTGTAACATTGTAACATTATGACATTGTTTCGTTTGCTCTTCCTCTCTTTCGTTTAATTTCTTTTCGGGTTGTATCCTTTGTTTGTTTTGGTATCAGGGACTGATAATCTTTTGACGTTATTGTTCCTTAATCAATCAATCAATCAATCAATCAATCAATCAATCCTCCCTCGCCTGACATCCTTTTTCTGAAAGTTCTCCTGTAATACGAACTCTAATAGGCAGTGCTAATAACCCAGTTTGGGTTCGTGCTCCCTAACACAAAACAAATAACAACCCGGCTATGGTACTTTATCGGAAAGCCATGGATTCACAGTTTTTTTTTGCAAATTTGACGATAGTGATGGAAATTGAATATGAGTCAACAGCCTGGAATTTGTTGAAATAGGTAGTCTTTGCGCCCTATCACCATTAGGTGGTTCTCAATAAAATATGTCTACTACTTCTAGGTGAAAAAAAGGGTGTGAAGCTCTTTGATTTTCTGGTTTTATGCAACGTAAGTAAAACTGATAAAACTCCTACCACCGAGATAAAATAGTTTACGTCACAGATCTGGCTGAAATTTGGCATTCAGTTACAATTGACTGGTATTTGTGCCTTTTTATGGTTTCATTATTGGAGAGATGCTAACAACAAAAATTGCAGTTATTTTGTAATGTTTTTTTCTATTTTTCTTAATAGAAAAATAGACCTTTCGGAAAAACGCCACCTGTGATCAAAAATTCGTTTACCATTGTTAGTAACATTGTTAAAGTCAATGTGTAGAATCGAGACGATAAGGACGCTGTCTGCATACAGCTATCTAGACACACGCTAGTGTGTCGCCGCCAAGTAACAGTAGATCATCCCATTGTAGACATCCGATTGTTAAAAATTGATTGTTAATGATAAAAAGGCGGCTCACTAGCAGACATGTGTATGTTAACTGTAAGCAACTAAAAGCATATTTTGGCATGTTGAGGATAAATCCCAATGCTACAGAAATGTTTCAAATTGTGGAAAATGTAAGGGAAAGGGTCAGAGATAAAGAAAAACTAAAATTTAAAGGATGAGTGTCCACCAATCATAGAGAAAAAGATGCGTCAATAACGTTGTTTTTATGTTACTGTCTAGCTAGCTAGCTAGCTAATAAGATTTTTCCCATATTAAATCCCATTGACTTTTTGCTCATGGCTAGCGCAAAATTGAGAAGGCCTACGTACCTGAACTTTTGCACACGGATGCATGGTGATCTGAGGATGGTCCTTTTATTTATTTGGGGGTTGTAGGGGTCAGGACAAATACGTGGGAGGGTTTTGAAATTCGCCACCGGCGAATTTAAATTTCGTTTCTTTTCCAAGTTGCAACCAAAGATTTTAAGCAACAATGGCTTGAACAATCAAGACTGGTCCTTAGATTTATTGTAAAAGCCTGGACGAACTAAAAACTGAACTGTAACGAAGGACAAAATAAAGAAACATTAACGTTGCCGTGGATTGCGTAAGAATAAAGGGATGCACGTTAGATGATGGTTACGCAACAATACGAGCATACACGAGCTAATGGGTTTTTTTGTTAATAACCCCCCCAAAAATGCTTCGCATTTTGCTGTTTTAGTAACAGCGACCTTCGGGGGTTTCTGCATGACTAAATGTGAACGAAATCTTGAAAAATTAAGGGGAAGTTGCGGGGATACACAAAACAACTGAAGGGGATGCGCTGATTGAGTGAGCGAAGCGAACGAAATCAGCGATTGTTAGTCAGTGTGTGCAAAAATGAGATTGAAGCATCCTAAACAGACGGTGTAATCTTATGTACGTTCACAGTCCTATGAAAGTTGTGATATCCATCCAAAACCAAAACTGGTAGAAAAACCCGCCAAGTTTCCAAAAACGGTCGGCCCCTGAAGGTAGTGATATCATTCCACCAGGGAAAGGCCGCCAAGGTTAATCCTAATAGCCAAGTTAATCGCACCGAATAATACTTTGCACGTTAAATGAAAACTTGAAGATTGCTACCGCTAGTAGCAATCTTCTAGTTTTCATTTTACTTTCGAACTATTAGTAGGTGCGATTAACTTGGCTAATAGGATTAACCTTGGCGGCCTTTCTCTGGTGGAATGATATCACTACCTTCAAAGGCCGACCGTTTTTGGAAACTTGGCGGGTTTTTCTACCAGTTTTGGTTTTGGATGGATAGATAATACTGCTCCTTTATTAACGACAAGCTTATTACGTCAAAGCGACAAGAATGCTGTTTATACACAATTGACGCACCATTTATAGTTTATGGTAGTATTTTAATTGTGACGTATTGGGGCCTTAAGAAATGAATAAAAACGCGTGGCAAACTTGAAATTTTCATGAAACCAGTAGGGGACATAGTGTACACATTTGAAAAGTACCTTTAATTAGTCTGTAGCAGGGTTAGAAAAACGGGGGAAAAAGTGAAACAATAAAAAAAAACTCTTTAGTGTGGTCATAAGAAATTCGTATAAATACATGGCGAACTTTAGGTATATCAAAAAAAAATAAAAAAGAAGTGATATCACAAACAAAACACACTTGGATGATGGAACCCGCTAAGTTTCACCCTATAAACGTTTTCTACGTGGTGTACCAAGCCTAACCCATGTACTGACCAAAAAGTGATAGGCTACCCTTAGAAAGTAGTGATATCACGCCTTCCAACAAACAACTGCCGACTATTACTTCAGACGTTAAATGAAAAACTTTTCGGTTTGAGGATTGTTCCCTGATACAGCAATGGACCCACAATGTCATGCACATAAAAACGATTTAATTTTCGGCATTAATTGCATGTCTTGTTCACGTAAAACAACACCAAACGTAAAGAAAGGGCCATAGAATACAATAAAATACCGAAATGGAACAATACTTACAATATTAAAAGATAAAACACTAAAAAAAAACTCAGACAGTCAGAGCTGCTGGTGTGTTAGGTCGCCATTTTTGAATAACTTCAAAATTTAGACAATATTCATAGGAAGGCTCTGAAACAGGTCAAACCACGTTTGCATCGTGGAAAATTTTTTATACAATTCAAAACTCTTTATCTGTTTACTGTGATGGTGTATGATTCGAGTCCCAACCTAATTTTTTCAATTTCTTCGTGGTAAAGGATACTGGTGTTGCTAGAATCTATGAAATGATCTGTGTTTAACTCATGTTTGGAAACTGCACATTTTTTTTTAGCTATGGCACATGCAAGAGTTTTCTTCGCCCAAAGGGCCTACAACACTGTCCAACGTCAATGAAGGGGCACCTGTGGGATTTTAGGGCATACTTCATCGTATTAATAGCATGGTGACAATTGTGGGTCCATTGCTGTATCAGGGAGAAAACCTAAAACCGATCTACTTAACCTGCAAAATAATTTTTTCAGCAAATTGAAAAACTATACCATGGCTACCCATAGTCGTAATCATATCAAAGACCAGAACTGGTAAAAGGGGCCGCTAAGTTCCGAATGGTTCGGCCCTTCAAAGGAGTGATATCAACACACCAAAACATTCGCCAAGTTAATCGCACTGCTTAATAATTCGAAGGTTAAATGAAAACTAGAACATTGCTACTTTCGGTAGCAATTTCAAGTTTTCATTTTACGTCCAAAGTATTATTCGGTGCGATTAAGTTGGCGAATGTTTTGGTGTGTTGATATCACTCCTTTGAAGGGCCGAACCATTCGGAACTTGGCGGCACCTTTTACCAGTTTTGGTTTTTGATATGATATCCGTTTGGGATGGCGACTGAATCATTTCTTTGTTGGAATTTAAGGGGAAATGTTTAGAAATGGGCAAAGTGACTCCACCTGAGCGTTCTGCTAGTCTAACAGAAACAAGCATGATATACCCAAGACATCACCATTTGGAAAAAAAAATTGAAAAAAAATTAGGCAGTCATGGGGGCCCCTAGATTACTTGGGACCCGAGGTAGCAGCCACATTTGCCTCATTGTTAATCCGGACCTAGACTTGACTTTATGTTATTTTAGTTGTACTGAGTTACTTTGTTTGAATTGCCTAATTGTTATTGTTGTATTGCTCTTTGTTCTGTATCTCTTAGTGAGGCTGATGATCGGTTGTGATACGAGCTCCCTAATAAACTTACCTTACCTTGGAAGAAAAGTTTTTCTACGGCTGTAGATAATAACCCCTTTACATTGGCAGCAGCGAATGTCTACCAATCTTGCATTGATGTCTTCATTGTTAGCATAATTTCTTACACCTCTCAATTAATAATATTCTGATAGCAGGAAAGCATTTCACCCCGACTATGCTAGAACCCGAATAATAATTAGTAAAGAAAAGACAGAATTTAATACCTTAATGTTGTATTGTATCGTTGTATGGGCAAATGTAGGCATATAGCGATACGATAAATAGTCCAACTGCTGTGAAGATGATCTGATATACACCTAAAAAGACAAAAGAATTCATTGTACTTAGTTTTCATATTGAAACTTGACACACACTTCCTAAAACAAAATATCCGATAAAAGGCAAAAATACTCTTAACCCCTTAGCTCCTACACAAGTAATTTTTAAAGCCCTATACATACATAGGTCTGTTGTGAGATTCTATTGGTTCACAGCCCAAGCCCTTGACAAGTGGTCTGTGGTTTGCTTGGGGAATTCTGACAAACTTACATTTCAATTTTGATGTTTTTTACCCGTTTATCAGCAATATATACATTCTGGAAGTCATGCAGTTAATGACAATAATTAGATTAAAAAAACATTTGTGACTTTTAAACTTTGACTTTTTTCTGTTATTATTTAAACAACATTTGATAAATTTTGAATAGTCAACAGATAGTTAATGTGGTGTTTGCCAGTACCGCTAAGTACTGGCGCACCACAGTAATACATACATTGTTCAGCACCCCTTATGATTATAGTGGTATGATCCACCATTTGTGTATCACTGCAAGCGCATTGCTGCTGAATACTTTCGTTACTCTGCGTGGGTTTCACCTCTTTGTATGTCTGGCCTACCTGGCCCGTATATTACAAATGGCAACGAGAATGGGATTTATTAATTTTTTATTAAATGCCGAAGTGTTATTCCTCTAGCGAGCTCATCGGTTAGGGAGTTAACAGGTTAAGCGTTTTTTCCAATTTTAAATCCTCAAGGCTGTCTGGCGTTGTCTAGAATTTGCTCAGTCAGCACGAGTTTGGAAGTTTGACATTGTCAGACGGGGGAATTAGTGCCACACCTAGATTTCTCCGGCCAAGGAATTCACAGCGTGGTAGACTACTCTGCAACAAGAAGGGCTGGAATTACTTTACCTGGGCTTGGTATAAGTTACAGGTATTTGGTAGAACGAACTGAATTCCCCAAGTTCGAAGCTCGCGTTTTCAGCGACCTTGGGTCATGTGTCAGAGGTCGTGTGGATATGTTTCGAGCCTGTGTCAATTTGGTAGACTACAATTTTTAATAAAGGCATTTGCGAATTTAAGGAGTTTAGAACGTCATGCACGCAATTAAAAAAAATTATTGGCATTGCTCAAGTGATAGGATTAAGATGGTCTTTTGTGAGTAAAGCAATGTTGTTTAACGAATGATTTTTTTTCAGCAGCCATTAAGAGTAATTAAAACGCTAAATTGTGTAGCGTTAATGGTAAAACATAACCGAATTACATGTATAAAACGTTTATGAGAAACGTGTGTTTAAAAGCATTAATAGTACAATTAAATTTATGCTGAAAGGCTTAATGTGTAACCTACATGGAAGCATTTTAAAATTTAAGAGAGTACAATTTCAGAAATTATTAAAATAATGCTATAGGGCTTAATGTGTAGCCTACGTGTAAGCATTTAAATTAAAAAACATACATTAATATTTTCGAAAATTATTAAATTAATACTGAAAGGCTTAAGGTGTAGGCTAGGTCAAAGCTAATGTGTATTAAGTGTCACCATTGGTGCAAAAGTGTTTGCATTTTTTTGCAGGAATTTCAGTAATTAAAGGTGCATACATTTTCTGTGCAATTACCTTCAAAGTTAGACAGTAAAAGCCATCAAACTAGCATCCTCACTAAGGTTAACAAATAAGTTGTTCAACTAATTACATAAAGTGGATGTAGATTTGTTTAGTAGGTTGGTACAGTGTGATCTATGTTGTGTTTTAATAGCCTATCAAATGGAGGAACTAAGGGGAAAGATTTTTAATTAATGCTCCTCCATACTGGTAGTGCAAATTTTTTAGCTAACCACAGTTACGTGGATAGCGAGGCCCAATTGCTTTAGTATGCGTTGCCGCTTCAGATTGAGTGGTATGTCTAAAATTGTACAGTAGGGCGAAACTGTAAAGAGTATGCAAGCTAAAACAAAAGAGCAAAAAATTAATTAAGGTCAAAATTCTTTATTAAAATTAAATTTGCAATTTAATTAAATTGCTTGTTAATGAGTGACAAGCCAAGTAGTAGTAAAGAATTAAGGCAACCCTCTGAATAATTAAATAGAGAATTA
>JAHWFP010118328.1:0-15587 GCA_023313725.1 Lithobius niger | reverse complement strand
AACATGAAAATTAATCCTCCACGTTGTCTCCTCCATTTGAGCGAAGGAAGGTTTAATTTTAACAATCGTTGATCATAGGGTAAGTGAAAGAGCCCATTGACCTTTTTAGTGAAATTCCGCTGGATATTCTCTAAAATGTTGGCATCCTTTACAAATTGTGGGTTCCAGAATGGAATCCCAGATTCAAGAATCGGGCGCACCAGAGACATAAATAATGTAATTAGTACCCCTGGTACTCTAGATGAAAGAGTTCTGAGAAGTAAATATACAATGGCGTTCGCCTTTTGTGCAATGGCTGCAACATGGTTAGTGAATGAGAATTCTTTATCAATTAAGATCCCCAAATCCCGCATCACATTAACTTGGGCTATCATAACGTCATCCAAACGATATTGAGCCAAGGGGTTATTTTTACCAATGTGTAACACTGTAACTTTGTCCTTATTGATTGGGATCTGCCACTTTTTACTCCAGTCCTGAGCTTCATCAATTAAATTCTGAACAGAGAGAAATTTATCATACGTTCCAACAACAGTTATAGTCTTTGTGTCGTCTGTAAATTTGGATTTCATTAGGTCCGGACCTGCACAAAAGTCAGAAATAAAAATTGAAAACAGTATGGGGGCAAGCACAGACCCTTGCGGTAATCCGCTCGAAATCGATTTCCATTCCGAGCGTTGACCCTCTAGGACCACCGCTATGAGACGGCCTGTTAGCCATTGTTATGCCCATGCACCAATAGGACCACATATACCAACCATTTTGAGTTTACATTCTAGCTTCTCCACACACACTTTGTCGTAGGCTTTTTCCAGGTCGTAAAAAATAATATCAAGGGAGTTCCCTTGGTCCATACTCTTGAAGACAAAATCATAAAAACTCAGTAGGTTGGTTGTGGTAGATAAACCCGTTCTAAACCCATGTTGTACGCTTTCAAAGAGGTTATACGTTTCCAAATATTTAACTATGTGATAGTACAGAATCCTTTCAGAGAGTTTAGACAGGTCTTATGTCAAACTTATTGGACGGTAATTAGAAGCCTGTAGACGGCTCCCTTTTTTAAAAATGGGCGTGATCAAAGCTTGATGCCAGAATGGAGGTACAAAGCATTCGCTGAGATTTCGATTAAACAGAATGATGAGAATTGGACAGATAATTTTAGCTATCACACTAAGGTATTCACCAGTAATCAAATCAGCCCCAGCCGTCGATTTAATGTTAGCTTTTGAAATAGCATTACGAATGGCTGATTCGTCAACACATAAAGGAGGGATACATACATTTGACCTAGGAACCACAGGCCTAATTCCATTATCTACAATGCTGACATTCGTAAATTGATTACAGAATAATTCACATTTCATATTTACATTAGTAATCTTGTCCCCTAGGTCGTTGATTAAAGTTCCAATTTGAGAGGAGGCAGTGTTGCCTTTGGCATACTTGAAGAAGAGGCGACAATCACTTTTAACCTTGAAGGCTAAGTCCGTTTCATAATCAGTTTTAAGTTTCTTACTTACTAGAGGAATATCATGATTTAAGGTTTGGTACTCTTGTAAGAACTGAGGGTTGTTATATAATCTGAGTTTTTTCCATAAAAATCGCTTGCGTTTGATCATGTAACAAAGTTGTTGATTCATCCAAGGTAATTTATAGTTTTTAGGAACAAATTGCACTTTACATTGTACCAGTCCTTCGAGCAGAATTTCATAAAAACATACCCAAGCAACTGCAATAGGAATCTCGGACCATTTGATTGAAAGTAATACCTTTTCCATTTTATCGAGATCGATTTGTTCATAGTAGTATTTCGTGATCAATTTTCTCTTCGTCACACATTCGACATTAATCATAAAAGAGACAATATCATGATCGCTGGTGCCGAGTAGGCCCAAGTTTCGACAATCAGAAACAATGGAACTATCCTTAACTAAAACAATGTCAAGTGTGTTTTGATGTCTGGTTAGAAAAGTCACCATTTGCGTTAAACCAATTCTGTTAAATATTTTAAGTAGTCGGTAGTCACATGCCCGATCGGCATATCTAGTCTGCCAGTCAACTGATGAAAGGTTAAAGTCACCCATAACTATACATTTATTACAATTGGCCTTTTCCATAAGTTTCTCAGCAAACCACCTATCCATTTCTTCGGCTGAATCAGGTTGTCGGTAAATTAACATAATTGAGTATTCATGATTATTGCACACTAAATTACATTTACACGCCATTTCGGAGTGTTCAAACTGTGGATCAATGGTAATTTGTAGGCCCCTTCGTGCAATGACCAGAATGCCACCCCACATTTTATTCACATCACGATCAAAACGACACACCATCACATAACCAGGGATAAGGATTGCACTATCTGGGATGAGGGGATTCAGCCATGACTCAGTGATGCATACAATATCTGGGTGTTCTGTGGTCAAGAACATGTGAAAACAAATAAGATTTTTCTTAACTGATCTAGCATTAACCAAGCAGCATTGCAGGGGGACGGGAGGATTCCGACTCATTGGGTCGGACAGTCACATCTGTTTATCACGTTTCAGAACTATCTTTCCACGGAAAATCGTTAATTTTTCCCCTTGTTTATAGTAGTATAAGAAATGGTAAAAAGCAGGCCCTTTTGAGCAACCCCACGGTCCCCCCTGCAGGCCCTCTCCTAATTTATTTGCATAAATTATTTGTGTCCTGCGTGTAACTCGTTGGGTTACTCATCATGAAAAATCCGTGCTATTTGAATATTTTTTGCGGGTTTTTTTTTTTTTTACAAGTTACGCGTATTTTTTTTTACGGATAAGAGGTGTGGCTTTCTAGCACGTGGACCATTTGATAACGAGCGGTGGGTATAAAAGGCGTGGATAATTACGTCAATCTTCATATCAACCATGGCTGCCAAGTACAAGGTGGTCTCGAGGTTTCAATGCGAGAAATGCAAGGTTGAGTTTTTATCGCAAGAAGAGGTGGAAAGTCATTTGCAGAAGCCTTGCGTTTTAAACTTTACTTGTCTCGAATGCGGAGGACTCGTTTCTTCCTACGATGAAGTTATGGTGCACAACGACCGATGCGATGGAAAAATGACCACGCTTGAGAAAATCAAGTTTGAATGTGCATATTCCTGCGAAGCTTGTCGGAAGTATTTTCCCGATTTATCAAAAGCTACGGTTCATACCAGGCTTTTACATTCATCTCTTCCGACGAACGAAGAGACGGTAGATAAAAAAAAAGGGCCAAAGATGATTGCTGAAGAAAAAAAACGAGAGATGTCTGGCAATGAGATTTTCTTGTGTCAATACTGTGAAAAGACGCTCAGGAACAATAAGTATAAACGGAGACACGAAAGGCGTCACGAAGGAAAATGTAACGTTAGCTGAAAATCGTGCGGTGTGACTTACTCTAATCAGCTCGCGTATAAACGACACAAGTGTGGTGGGGCTGTAAAACAACGTGCGTTGGAAATTGGAGAGTCTTCAAAAAAGAGACGTAAATTGTCTTTTCCCAAACTCAAACCTGTGTTGAAGAAAAAATAATTTCTCAAATACCTGCAAATTTCAACCTCATTGTCAACAATGTCAGATCTCTGGTCGTGCCTATAATAGAGGATACCAGAATCGACTGGGCCTTGTCCTACATGATTTACGATTTGAAAGACAAGACGGAGGTGACAGACGATATCGAACTCGAGGTGAGGCCTTTCAGTTTAAA
The DNA here is from genome assembly GCA_023313725.1 of Lithobius niger. Taxonomy (NCBI): domain Eukaryota; kingdom Metazoa; phylum Arthropoda; class Chilopoda; order Lithobiomorpha; family Lithobiidae; genus Lithobius; species Lithobius niger. Next base: position 11,879 of record JAHWFP010118328.1, on the reverse strand, counting down.
ATTAGGAGGATTTGATCTAGTGCGCGATGCTTTCAACAGATGCTTCTTAACTTTTAAGCGGGATTTTACGCAGGATGAAATGCACTACGAGCCCTTGATTTTGTTGGAACAATACGAGGACAAATATTGGAATCTTTTAGAACAATGTCAACGTCTTATGGTAAACATAAAAGCTCAAATTGGATTATGCATTCTCTTCGAAAAAGCGACGGATGATTCGGAAACTATTAAGGCTTATTTTAACTCCAACCTGACCAGAGTGGGGAGCAAGGAGGTTCTTTCGGAAATGTCCAACAAGATTCTGCATAGTATTGGACAGTTTGCCGTAGAAGGAAGTGGATGGGTTGTCAAGCAATGTGTGTGCACCGAACTATGCGTTGGAATTTATAGACCTTTTGCGGGGAAAGGTTACGTAGCACTTCCCAACAACCTCAAATTAGGTCCCGATATACTGGTTAATGTGCGTAGTGAAGATGATAGATGTTTTCTGTGGTCCGTGTTGGCTAGTATACACCCCGTTCCATCTTCGCAACATGATTGGGATACGAAACATTATCTGTCTCATGCACACGAGTTAGTTGTAGGTGTGTTGGACCCCGTTCCTTTATCCAAAATCGTGGCGTTTGAAAAAGCCAACAACATATCGGTATCTGTTTTTGGTTTCGAGGATGACGAGCCTTGCGTTTATCGCGCGAGTTCCTTAGTTGAAAGTAAGCATCATGTCGACTTGCTTGTTCTCAACGGACACTACGTGACGATAAAAGACTTCAACAAATTCATCGCGAGTTTCAACCCCAACAAGCGCTTGAAGTATTTTTGCAGGCATTGCTTACACGGTTTTCGAAATCGTTTCAGGTATGAAAGCTACCACCTTCCTTCTTGCGTGGGAGTTCCGTATCAAAAGACCTCATTGCCCAACAATGACGTTATCCGGTTTAAGAATTTCAAAAACGAACTCTAAAGGTTGTACATAGCTTACGTGGACTTTGAAGCAGTGCTGCACCCAGTCTCCAGTTGCGATGGAAATGATACATACACCAGAGTTTACCACATTCACCAAGCTTGCAGTTTTGCCTACGTGATTGTTGACCACTTAGGTGGAGCATTTTCTAAAAAGTTATACAGAGGAGTAGACTGCGTGCAAGTTTTCTTCGAATCTATATTAGAGGAGCAGAAAAATATCGTGGCTTACGTGGATTCCCACAAGCAACGAATGAAACATTTAACCAAGGAACAGGGGTTGCTGTACAAAAATGCTGCGGCATGTCATATCTGCAAACAAGGAGCATTTACTCAACCCCAAGAAAAGTTTAACGGATTTACGAAAGTACGAGACCACGACCACATCACCGGTGAATTTAGAGGAGCCGCGCACAGCAAGCGTAACTTTTCTTACACTTTGAACAAAAACATAGCGGTTGTTATGCATAATTTTGAAAAATACGACAGTCATTTCGTCGTGAAGGCTTTGAATTCGTTTAAAGATTTGAAGGCTCTGCATAATGTCAGGATCATCGCTAAGAACAAGGAAAGAATCAGCAGCATGAAATTAGGCGGTTTTACTTTTATAGATAGTCTAGCGTTTATGACGGCATCGTTGGAAACTCTAGCTTCGAACTTGAAGTGCTTCGACATCATGGAGAAGCTTTTCGAAGATGAATCGATGGAGCTTGTACGAGGTCTTAGGCAAAAAGGTGTATTTCGGTATGAATACCTGACAAATGTGGAAGTGTTTGAGGAGAAGTGTTTACCTCCCATGTCGGCATTTGCCTCGTTGTTGAAAGGAGCGATCTGCTCCGAATCTTATCAACACGCGATGAAGATTTGGGATTTAGGCAAATGCAAAACGTTTGGAGATTACCATGACCTGTATTTGTGGACGGACGTCGGGCTTTTAGCCGATGTCTTTGAAAACTTTAGAGCGACTAGTTTGGCTAGTTACGGATTGGACCCCTCCCATTACATTTCTACACCCTCGCTATCTTGGGACGCGGCACTCAAGAAGACGGGAGTGTTTTTGTATCTCTTCACTAACATTGACATGCATCTTATGGTGGAAAAGGGTATAAGAGGCGGTGTCTCGTTTATAGCTAGAAGATACGCTAAAGCCAACAATCCGTATATACCATCTACCTTCGACCCTGATAAAAAGAATTCTTACATCATATTTTTGGACTTCAACAACTTGTACGGTTGTGTAATGTGCGAGTATCTACCGACTGGAGAGTACGAATGGGTGCCGGAAGACCAGCTAGAGGATATAAATCTCGATAATTACGGAGATCAGTGTGATACGGGGCTGATATTAGAAGTTGACTTGGAATACCCCGAGATGCTTCATGCATCGCACAATGATTTCCTGTTAGCCCCGGAGCATATGAAAATCACAAAGTCTATGCTTTCTCCTTTCAACCGTCGGGCAATCGAGGACTTGCGGTTAACGTACAGCAAAGGCCTGAAGTTAACAACTAACCTTCGTTCAAAGACAAACTACGTGGTGCACTATAGGAATTTAAAATATTACATCTCTCTTGGCATGGTTCTCAAGAAAATACACAGAGCGATCAGCTTTAAGCAAGCCCCCTGGTTGAAACCTTACATAGAGTTTAATAACGAGAAACGGCAAGCAGCTAGTAATGATTTTAACAAAAACCTCTACAAACTGCAAAATAATTCGATTTTCGGTAAGACGATAGAGAACAAGCGCAAGAGAAACAACGTCTTGATAGCAACGACGAAAGAGAAAGCTATCAAGTACGCGTCTCACCCCCACACCACGAGTTTCACTTCTCTAAGCGAGGATTTGGTAATATTTACAAAGACTCCCGCAAATATCATCTTGAACAAGCCCATCGTGGTTGGGTTTAGCGTCTTGGAACTGTCAAAGTTATTAGTCTACCGGTTTCACTACGACCGCATGATGAAAAAGTACGGACCAGAGAGATGTAAATTCCTAGTTACGGATACAGATAGTCTGTGTTACGAGATAGAAACGGACGATGTTTACAAAGATATGGAAGCAGATGCGTCGTTGTTCGACACATCCGACTACCCAAAAGATCATTCCTTACACTCCAACATCAACAAAAAAGTATGGGGGAAGATGAAAGACGAGAGCGCGGGGTGTCCAATTTCCGGGTTTGTAGGGTTAAAGTTGAAGCTCTACAGTGTTTTACAATCGGATGGAAAGAACAAAATGGCTTGCAAAGGCATTAAGAAAACAGTACAAGTGGTACATGAAACGTACAAGAATGTGCTGTTTAATAATAGCGTCGTGAGAACTTTGGGGTCTTACATTCGTTCGGAGGCGCACGAACTAAAAACAATCACCATCAACAAGTTGGCTTTCAGTCCCTACGATGACAAGAGATGGGTCTGCGACGATGCAGTCAGTACTCTAGCTTATGGGCTCGTGAATTCAGCTTAAACTATCTATATTATCTGTCCAACTGTTGTACTTGGGAGTCATAGCCCTTCCATTTAACGAAATAAAGCATTTTTCCATCTTTTCCCCTCTTTTTATGTAATACTTGCTGCACTAGAAATAAATCTGGAACTTGGGTTTTTTGAATTTCCTGTTCGTAGAAACCTCCGAGCACCGGTTAACCCGACTCATCCTTTAAAAGATACGTAACTGGTTGGGTTTTTTGCACTTTACGGATCGTGAATACTTTGTTGGTAAAATTTTGCAAATATCCTTTGTCGAAAATTTTTTTAACTTTTGAAATCCTGACTTTATTTCCTAAGGCGAACTTGGGTTTCTTCAGCAGTTGTTTAGGGCTAGTTCGTCTCAGCATCGGTTCATGATGTCTGGTTACTTCCCTAGGTTTCAGTTTTGTGGTGGAATGAACCGTGTCGTTATATTGCGAAACCAACTCGTCGATAATTTGAATCCACTTGTAATTCCCCTGCCTGGTGAATTTTTTCCACATTCGAGTTTTCAGTGTTCTGTTGAAGCGTTCAACCACGCTCGCTTTCTTCTCAGAGTACGTAGAGTACATGTTGATGTTATGGTGCCTAAGTAGCGCTTTGAAATTTTTATTGTAGAACTCACTACCTAAATCGACTTGCAAATTTTTAGGGGCGGTCGCTCCTGAGAGTATTTTCTTGAAAGCTTCGGTAACATCTAGACCGGTTTTAAATTTAAGAGGAATGGCCCAAGCAAACTTGGACATGACGTTAATGTAAGTCAGCAGGTAGTTAAAGCCTTTATTTAGCTTAGCGTACGGTATCATCTCCACCAAGTCAGCCTGCCATAGATCGTTTAGGCCCAGTACAATCACCTTCCATCTCGGAAAATTTTTCCGCGTCGGTTTGTGAAGTTCGTTTACGAGTTGATCCATTTTTTTTATTTCCCATTCCGAACTTGAGTTTTGTTTTTATGATTTTCTTAACGAGAGAAGCAGCTAGCTTTTCCCTCCATGCTAGTGATGGATCCTCTCTCACCCTTTGAGCTTTTGAAATTAGAACTTCATCGGCGGCGTGGCGATCTTTTAAGTCCGAGCTATCGGCGTAAGCTATATCGTGTTCTTTGCAAGCTTCATCTATTTTATTTATTCCAGGATCTCCTTGTGCCAGTCGCTTCTTCAGCTGAGTTCCAGGACCGCAGTATTGATACCCCGGTAAATGTATTTCAACGGGCAAGTTATCTATGATTTTGTTCACGAGTCCCTTCCCCGTTTTGACGAAGTAAGCTTTTTTTGTACCACATAGATCGCAAAACACAATTTCCATCGGTCTGTTGTTTCGTGAAGTTGTAGAAACTGGGGCCTTCGATTGGTTAGGAGTCGAACGTTTACATTTGACGCAATATTTCATCTTTACGGTTGCTCTTTTTTACTATAGTACAATCTTTTTTCATCTCTTTAAAAAAAAAAGACAACATGGATTCCTGTTCGATTATTCTCACCGGCAAAGACTCCGACTTGAAAATTAATCTAAACACACCCATTCATTTGGACTCAGAAAAAAATTACGAATTGGCTCTGCTTAACTTAGATACTTATAACAGCATTCACAACATCACCTCGAGAAATAACGAAATTCAGTACACTACAGATGCTGGTGCTTCATGGCACAAAGTGTTAGTAAGTCCCGGTGCTTACGAAATCGAGGATTTGAATAAATTTCTCAAGTCGGCGATAGATTCGAATGGCCACAGCAAGGATGCCATTACGATTCTTCCGAATCTAAACACTTTAAGAACCAACTTGATAATTACCGATCCGAATTACGGAATATCTTTTTCGGGTGAAAACAGTTTGGCTCCCGTTTTGGGGTTTGACTTGGGCAACTACGTGAGAAGCCGAGAAAGTCAAAATACAGTCGACATTATGAGCATCAACACAATTTTCGTGCACGTGGATATCATCGGCAATTCCTACCTAAACAGCGACAGTTACCCTCCCAGTTTACCTCCCAGTTACTACAAAATTAATCAGAAGTATAAGAGTTTGGCTCACGTCTCAGACCAACGAGCCATTGGATTTAAATGGTGAGACACTCACAGTGCGACTTCATTTGAGATCTACGAATTAATTTAAAAAAAAGGATAAAAATGCTCGTGTTTGGAAAAAAAGGGAAAGGATTTAATTTTAACTCTAATAATAAAAAAAACAAACGATTTGACGCCTAGAAACAAAGCTTTCATCAAATTTATAACAACACCCAGAAAATGAGTGTAGTAGAAGATTACTTAAAAATCAACGAACCTTTGGTGTACGATTCATCGGTCGAGTCTTACACTTACCACGAATACAATCCTATTGTTGGTACCAATCTCAACAACGTAAATTCGGAAATCCGAATCCATGTTGAAAACCAAGATTTATTTTTGCACGTTGCCAACAGTTACCTCCTGATTAAAGGGCGGTTACTGAAGGACGATGACTCGGCTTACACGGACGCTGACGTAGCTAGTCTTATTAATAACGCTCCCATGTTCCTGTTTTCTAACATCAAATACCACCTCGGTGATAAACAAGTTGACGAGTTAAATTATCCGGGGTTCGGTACTCTGATGAAGGGACTGCTCACCTACGGCTCGGCGGAGCAACCAGCTCTGCTCGGCCAGTGCTGGGCGCTGGATAGTGCGGCTTCAGTCGCTGCTGAACTAACGGACAACTTGGGATACAAACAGCGGCACGCGTCCATCATCGTTGAAACAACTCCCAAGGGAAGCTTTACATTCGCCATCCCTCTGAAACATGTCATGGGATTTTTCGAAAATTACGATAAGCTAATCTACGGAACTAAACACGTGCTCACACTCATGCGAGCGAGTGATACGAACGCAATCTTCAAAGCAGCGGCAGCGGCCAACGGTAAAGTCGTTCTAAATAGCATCAGCTGGATCGTTCCACATGTCACTGCTTCGGATGAGCAGAAACTTAAACTATACAATCTCATCGACCACGGAGCGACCGTGGATTTAGGATTTAGGCACTGGCATTACGATAGTTGCGTGCTCCCTCAAAATACCAGCTTCACTTGGCGCGTGCTCACAACTTCTGCTGTTGAAAAACCTAGGTGGATAGTTCTAGCTTTTCAAATGAACAGGCAGGACTCTTTAGTCAAAAATCCTGGCGTGTTCGATCACTGCAGTCTGCAAGACGCCCACGTGACTCTAAATTCAGAAAGATATCCGTTTCTCGATTTGAATACTAATTTTGCTACTGGAGAGTATGTCGGCTTGTACAGAATGGCGCAGCAATTTAGACAGCTGTGCTACGACACCAACGACTTGAGTTTTGACTTGCTTCAGTTCAAGAAAGCCTATCCTCTCGTGGTGTTGGATTGCTCCAAACAGTCCGAGAGGCTTCAATCCGGAATCGTGGACGTACAAGTCAAACTAAAGTTTAGAGCAGCCGTGCCAGCTAACTCTCCTCATTGGAGACTGGAAAATGAATCTAAAGTTGGATAGAGGCAAAGTCGAAGTTGTTTATTAAATAGTAATAATAAAAAAGATAATATGGCGCTCAAAACAAGATCACGAAAAAAGAAAGGCGGTTTTTTGCCATTAGCACAGTTAGGACCGATTTTAGCCGGGATTAGAGGATTGGCGGGTGGAACTGCGGGGGTGGTCTCTGCCGTAAAAAAGGCACAAAACGATGCGAAAATACTAGCTGAACTAGTGCGGCATCACAAGCAAGTGGAAGGTTCCGGCTCGAAGAAAAAAAAATTAAGCAAAAAAAGAAGCAAAAAAAAATTGCCCCGTGGCAGAGGTCTTTACTTAAGACCACCCAAGGTTTAATCGACTTTAATAAACCATTAACAAACTTTGATTTAAACGGATTGGCTAGAGTAATGAAAATTCCAAAATTCAGAGGTACTTTTAGTAAAGACACGCTTCCCTTAAAACTTTGGTCCACTGGTGAAAACGGAATAGTAAACTTGGAAGATTTCCACGATGGAAACGGAAGTCACTGGGTAGCTTATTCCACCGTTTCGGGAGAACCTTGTTATTTCGATAGTTTTGGCAACATGGGTCCTCCCCGGTCTGTGGTAAACTACTTGGGACCGGGAATTAAATACAATTACGAACGAGTACAAAATTTTGACCAAATTTGGTGCGGCCACTTTTGCTTATTTTTTTTAAGCGCCTTCTCTAAGGCACGTAATTACGAAGCTGTTTTAGATAGGATGAGACGAGTCATCTAATAAAAAGTTATGTGCAAATCTAACTGGAAATAAACGTCTTCTGGGTGAAACCCTTCGAATGGCTCTACCGCGATGAGCAAATTTTTTTCTATTACGTAAGGAATTTCGAAAACGGTAGCTGTCGAATGTTCGTCCTTTAGTTTAGTAATGTAAAGGGCGCTCGTTCCTATTTTACATTCAGCAACGAGTGCAACACTCGGGTCGCTGCAGTAGAAAATTGCTTTATTAATTAAACCTGGACTCGTACACACGAAGCTCGAGAGAAGACCGGAATTAACGAACCAATCGCTCTTTTTTTCCAAAGGGCTTTTCGTGCAGAAACTGATTAGCATGAAACTGTTTTCATGCACAAATTTCTTCGTAGCCACGTCACTCGGCAAAGTTGGTTCGCTTAGGTTTCTAATCTGTTTGTTCGCCGCATTAGAGTGCTCTTTCTGTTCGTCTTGTAACAAGCAATTGTTGTCGACGAATACTTTAGTAACAGCATCATTCGCCAAAGTAGGATCGCTTAAATTTCTAATCTGCTTGTGAGTTGCGTTGAAGTATACTTTTTGGTCGTCTTGTCATAAACAATTTCTGTCAACGTAAACTTTTGACGCTGCATCAGCAGCGTGCCTGGGGAAAGCAATGTCCTTATTTGCTTCTTCTTGGCATAAAAATTCCCGTCAGCTTCATCTAAGTATAAAGCATTTTGTTTGATGTTAGAAACGGCGGAAGCCAACTCATCGCTGAGATGAGTAATAGCAGGAGGCAAGTCGGTTTTAAGTTTCTGAATTTCCGTTGCCAGACTATCAATCTGAGAATAATTTACCGCGTCTTCAGAATTTATAGCTGCTCCTACTTTAGTTAAACGTTTATTTTGCATATCGTAGTTGTTTTCGGGGGTTAAGACGTACCCTAGCCCAGGCTGCCCTCTCGGACCGACCCCCACCACTTCACTCCCTTCCCCTCTCATCCTATTCAACGATTGTCCAAACTTATTAACAGACATCTTTTTTTAAATATACGAATCAAAAAAAGAGTAAGGAATGAAACACCACGCAGTAAAGACATGATTTGTGAGGATACAAGTTGCAATAATCTCAAAAAAGAAAAGAAAGTAATTGTCCCAACAGGGACTAGAACCATGAACATACACGCACTTTTAATACTCCGACTTAGTAAGCAGCTGTTCTGGATTCAAGTTCCAATTATGGCAGTTGTATTTTCTTTTATTTCTCAGGTTATTGCACCTCTTATTCTCATAAACTGGGTCTTTAATGAGTTGCTTCGAATTAATTTACTCGGTAGATTGATCCCCATTTTTTTTAAGTATTAAAAAAAGATATATAGATAAACCTCAAGATGTCTCAACCAACCTGGCAAACAAATCTCTCCAATCTATTGCAAAAAAAACTTACTGAGAGTTAAAGATGATAAAGGAACAAAAATTAACGATGGTTTAAAGTATAACTTGTCTCCTTCCATACAGTTTAACGATTTAAAGGGTGCGGGAACTCCCTTTTCAAACGAAAAATCAAAATATAAAGGCTGGATTTTGCCCAGCGAAGCGGAAACTCAAAAATTATTGAAAAATCTTAAACGGTACATCTGCAAAAAACTGGAGATTGAGTGTGAAGATCAGAAACCAGTTTCCTTGACCATGTTGTTCAATTGTCCTAATTCTATGCACACAGCTTCTCCCTGTTACTCCTCTTGCGTAAAGGCAAGCGACTGCGATAAACCGCTATGTCTTAGAACTTGGATTTACAAAAATATACACAAAACAAAAGGTAAACTTAACAAAACGTAATAGATAAACCGTGGTTTAACTTACCATCTTACGGTGCTTTAAACTTGACGGAAGTTACCGGCAGAATTAATGCAGTATACGTTACCAATGATTCTCCCTGTAATGTGAAGTTGTGGTGCACCGTTGAATATGGTGTGGTGCAACCAGACATCTCCAGTGGCAAGTTTTCGGATGAAGACTTTACAAGTTTAGCATCTCTGTAAACATAAAAAAATGTGTAAATAAAAAACGTGATGGAAATTAAAAACTATGACTTTTTTGTACCCAAGAAAAAACTGAAAAATCACCCATTCTTACCTTCAAATATCAGATGTTTAATTATAGGGCCCGCAAATTGTGGAAAAACTAATTTACTGTTTTATTTCATCTGTAACGAACAATGGTTGGATTATGACAGATTATTTATTTACAGTAAAACTTTGTGTCAACCAAAGTACAAAGCATTGCAGTCTATATTTACCGAAATTGAGGAAAAAATTGGAAGGGATGTCGCATTTTTTCACAGTTCTCAAATAGATTTAATTCCGCCCGAAGAAAACTGGACCCAAAATTTAGAAACCTGATTCTGTTTGACGACTGCCTTTTAGATAAACAAAAGAACATGGAGCGCTACTTTGCCCAAGGACGCCATTCGAATGCCGATGTTTTTTATTGCAGTCAGTCCTACACGAGAATTCCTAAACAAGTGGTTAGAGACAATTCAAATTTAATAATCCTTTTTCCGGTGGATGAGTTAAATTTGGAACATGTTTACGAAAATCATGTTGGCCCTGACATGGAATTTTTAGAGTTTAAAACGTTGTGTCAAAATTGTTGGAAAAAGCCTTATGGATTTTTAGCAATTAACAAAATGTTAAATGAGGGTAGATATAAACGTTCGTTTTTACCTATTAAACAAAAGAATGGAGACAAAACGAGAAATCACAAAACTCAAACGACGTTTAACTAAAAAATGTTTAAATCGGCGTTTGGGGGAGAGAGAACAAGAAGAATCGCTACAAGAATTTTTTAAACCTGTAGTAAGCACCTTGAAACCGACGTCTGTCTCGGGTGCAACCACGCAAACTATGCCGATTAAAAACACTCTAGCCACACAAACTAAACCGATTAAAAACACTCTAGCTACGCAAACTACACCGATTAAAATTTACAAAGAAGAAGGTAGTGATGAAGAAGAAAGTTACGAAGATGACTACGAATCACTGGCTCTCTCACCCTCCCCTGCTCCTAGTCAGAAAACATCTCTCGATTACAGCCTCATTCAATATTCAAGTCCGGCTGTAACTCCTATAATGCGAATTCCATCGCACTCCAAAACTGAATACGCGAAGACGAGCACCGGTCCAAGACTCACCCCTACATATTCCGCGGTGCAAGCTAGACGCATTTCAACTCCACCTGAGCTACCAAATATCACGACGCTAAGGTCCCTCGATAGTTTGTTACCTGGTCAAAATATTGGAGACACCGCTAAATATTTCTCTATTCGAAAATATTCGAAAATTCCCAAGACACTGACCCAGTATTTGGATTACAGTATGATAAGAAAAAAGGTAAGCTGAACTTCGGTAATAAAGTCGTTAAAATCTTTGAGAATGATATAGCGGTCGAGGGGGAGCAATACGTGGGAAGACGCGGGCTTTGGAATTTGCTAGTTTTCAAAAATTTGAAAGAATCTACCCTCGCGCCAGAGGTTAAAGCAGCTTACGCGGCCATGTTAAAAAATACAAACGCTATTTATCAGAACAATGACCCCAAAACTAATAAACCCAAATGTAAGTGTAGCGCGAAGTACAGGACTGTTATCGCTCCGATTTGGGAAGACATGAAGAAAACAGGGACGGGTATGGTTAAAAAAGCGGGTAGTAGAGTTGATTATAAATATTACGATAATCCTAATGATTTGATTAAACGACTGAGACTTTTGTACAAATCCACTCTGGCAGGGCACGATCTGCATCGAAACGAGATGATTGAAATTTTATCAGAAATGCAACAAAGAAAAATTATAAGTAGCCACCAAAAAACAGTGGCTTATGTAAATTTGGGGTTAGGTTGAGTAAATCAAAAAATAACTTATTCTGGCTTACCTCTCTGGTGAAATTCGAGCCAAAGCAACTGACAGGAATGAAAGTGGCCCTGAACAAAAAAAAACTGAAAAGTATTTTTGGACAAAAAAAAAGAAAAATAGGATAAAATTTTATGAAAATAAGCTGAACATTTAAGGTTGCTTTTAACAGTACTGCAACATTATTACTTCAACATTATTACTGCAAAATTATAGCAGTAACTTTTATAAAATGTCAAATTAAACAACAACACTTACAGCTGCTTCCTAATAGAGCTCCAAAAAATTCGTGTCAACCCCCTCCCCTGGAAATGTTTGGAGATGAACATACGAGCAAAGACATAGGTCTAAATATAACCA
>JAHWFP010118320.1:0-10410 GCA_023313725.1 Lithobius niger | reverse complement strand
TATGGCCCCTGTTGGAAATGTAAATGCACTCGTTCCCCACCACCTACAACGAAAACCCATCCCAGCACTGAAGCAAACCCAAGCCGGCCCAATCCCAACAGGGGCCATAAAACAATTAAATTGAAACTCGCAGAATGGCCACCACCAACCACAACAAGCAAGGAAGAAGGACGGAATGTAGTGCTTCAAAAACATCTACATGAAACTTGTGTAAATAGTGTATATAACTTTAAAAGGCCTGAAGAAGGTCTGAGGAAAGAATCGAAAATTCGCCGATGTGCAAACCCAAGTTGAGTGAGTTAAACCTTTAATATTTTGAAACCGCAACGTAAAAATGCCCATTTTCAATCATATGATATTAAGGTTAGTGGCAACATTTTCCCTTGTGTGTGTTGAAATAAATTGCGGTGCCTTGCAAGCTGCGAGAAATGCAGTGCAGCTGACTTAAGAAGTGTTGCACTGGGAATGCCAATTAATTTCCAGAAAAATTTGCCTACCTACATCTGTGTAGATTTTAATCCAAACTGCTAAGCCTTTTCTGAGCTGAAACTGTGTTGAATGCTGTTGTACAAATTTTAACCTCCAGTAATGACATAAGACAACTGAATCCAGTGTTTCAAAGTTTTTAAAGTACAAAAATTATGCTAAGTAATGTGCATGTTTCCCAGCATCAGTGAGTAACGGAGGTCAAAATGGCTGAACGTGCGATGTAATGTATCCTTACCGACTAACTATTTTAAACTTTTGAGCTTGCAATATTTGTTTTAGTTTTCAGTTACCAGATTTGCACAGATTTAAAGAATATGTTCACCAGCAGAAAATCTTATGATTTTACCGTGGTGCCATTTGTTGTTCTGTATGTTGTTAAATATTGCATTTAATATCTAATATTTAAAATCACGCTGCTCTCATTAGGGATGTGCGATACTCGAAAAATTAGAGCCGAGCCGAGTATGAAACTTGTACTCGAACTCGGCTCGCTGCTTGCGTCCATACTCGAAAAACTCGAATCTGGCGAAAATGCGATAACTTCGTCAATTTTTTAGCGATTTTGACATTCCAATATACCAAATCGATCGTCTCGACGAGAGCTTTCCAGTGGTGCAGATTAAAAGTCAATAATTGAAACCATTTTCAAGTTATATCCTTAAAACTGGAAAACCATGACCCACACAGTCAGCTAAGCACCATCTTCGTTCTTATTATCTTACCAAATTGAAGAGAAACTTGCAAACAAAATATTTTCATCAAATACTCGAACTCGGCTCGATACTCGATTCTTCTGTTGCAAACTTGGCTCGGCTCGACTCGAATTAAAATTTGTCTACTTGCACGTCCCTAGCTCTCATCCATAGAGATCTCTAGACAGACTGTTTCACCCTTGTTTGGGCTCGTAAATAGAGAATACTCTGTATGAGAGCATATGCACCTTGCTGGAGGTAAATTAACAAGCTTAAAACCGAACTGGTTTCCTTAAGCTAAAAAACAGAAACTACTGCGTGTGTGTGTGGGGGGGGGGGGGGGGGCTCCATTCTACTGAATGTTTGACGCCCACATGCCAGACACCCACATGCCAATCTGGTTTTGAGCTTGTTAATATCTAATATCTTGTGCTAGTTAGTATCTAGTATACAGTAAGTCTCAGAAGTCCCGTCCACCCAAATAGGTTGCTGTATACTAGATACAAGTTCGTAATAACAACGTACTCGTATCGGGCATCCTCTATGGCAAATACGATGATGCCTCCCAAACTGACCTTGGAGATCGTCATTCCAAAATATATCATATAAACTATTCAAGATATGAGCATAAAGTAAAGTAAAAAGTTGTTTGGGATTATAACACAACTCCAACAAAGGAAAAAGAACTGAAAATCGCGCCGTAAACACACAAGATATGGGCAAAACAACATGGATGTGATTTAACTAGGAGTCTGCTTGTTTCACAACTTATAAATGCATACAAATTACACATATAGCCACTCGCACGAAACAGCCTTAAAATATAAAACTACAAACACAGACAAATTTATAAAAAAAAAAAGCCTGTATAATACACAAATTAAGCGTGCGCGGTTTAGCACGCTCGATCATACACGCGCACACATGATCATACGCTCGCACGATTATGCACACACACATACACACGCATGATCATACACATGCACACAAATTTAAACATTTCAAAAACAAACTGCATTCACTTTCTGACATAATCATTGAGTAAAAACAGTCTCGTTCCTTGGAATTGGAGTTGTAGTACGTTGCATTAGAGTGAACTTTAGTTTGTGTTTATTTGTGTACCTTCACAGCTGTCAGTATAGGGATATGAGCACTAATACTTTTTTCTTAACGTCAAAGCCGATTTTTTGTTCAGTTAATTAGCAGCACCACTAAGTGCAGAACCACAATAAATTAACCGCTATGGCTAAAAGGTAGGATTTTGTGGTTATTATTTGTTTATTTGCTTATATCTATTTATTGTATTTATCGTATTTGCTATCATATTTGTGTTATCACCTTAACATAATGAAGGAAACTTTTATTCATTAGTGAAAAATGTGCCTGTACTTTCCTGCCTATAGGTTGGTGCTGTGGTGCACCTTCTAGATATCCATTTTCAGTGAGCCTCAGTTTTCAGCTTCATTTCATCCATGCTTGCTGGATGGATATTTTCTGCATTATCTTTGCTTCAAATATGAAATGACTGTTCGGATACTTTTCTAGGCTTATCGCTGCCCCTTGGTTGGCTCCCTGCAGTGTCCAAGTTGTTTTGCCCATATCTTCCGTGTTTACGGCGCGATTTTGGACTTGTGTTATAATTCCGAGCAACTTTCTAATTTGCTTTATGCCTGCATCTTGAATAGTTTGGGAGATATATTTTGGATGACCTTGAAAACGACCTCCAAGGTCAGTTTGGGAACCATCGTTGGATTCACCGTGGGTGATTTCCTATTTAAGTACATTGTTATTACCAACTCATATCCAGTACCTTTATAGCAATCTATTTTGGGTGGACAGGACTTCCATGACATACTGTGTAATGGGTACCATAGTTTCGGCATTGAATCAGTATGGGTATTTTCATCCGCTACTTGAAACCGATATTATATAGGTTACATAATTTCGTTGTGGTTGTGTAACACACAATTTTTTGTTCACTTTAGGCAAAGTTTTGCATTTCATCCCCAAATGAATTAAATTTTGTTATTTGTCAACCAGTGTAAACCACTACTAGTTTGCAAACTCAGAAAATTTTATTATGGCTAAGCTAGTTGCAATATTTTAAGAAGAAAATTCCACCTTAGAAGAACTATTTTCACTGAATATTCAGCAACTGCATGGTTGAAGCACACAAACAAATTCAAGTGGAACTGTGGAAATAGTTCTTCTAAGGTGGTTTCAGTAAGAAATTTTTTTATTACCATGTCGAGTGTGAACCGCTGTAAACACCGGTTGCCTGTATGTCATGCTATTTGCAATAGTTCAGTATTGTGCTGTTTGTACACAAAGTACTGTATCGGATTTGCTGATACCTTGCTTGCTATTATTGGTGTGGCATTGGGTCTGAAAAACGTGGTACTGGTATAGTCCTAGAATACACCGACTAGTTTTTTTTTTTTTTTCAAATCGGTACGGTAATTATGGTCTCGATCTGCATAAATATACCTGAGACACAGAACCTTGGGCACGACGGAACATGCTGTAAAGCTTAATGATATAAAGGATAACAGCGGTACCTTGGTAGAACTATCATAGAATCGTTGGTGAAAATGCAACTTTATATGTTTAAAATAATATTTTGACAGAATTCCCCACTAAATGCTTCAGCTCACTCTAAAGTTTAATGAATGTTGAGTGAGTGTTGGCGTAAACCAGATTTCCTCACTATATCGCTCTACTAGTAATCGATAGTAGATTCAGACTGAAATTGGTATCGATGCAGTTTCGCAGACTTGAGTCATTTAAACTTATTCAAGTACCGTAGTTCTCCGAATATGAGACGACTGAAATGTAAGACGAGTAGCATTTTTGGGCTCGCATATGCGGAAGAAATAAATGGTTGAGATTCTAAGACAGGTAACTTTAGCATGGTTTTCATAAGGCGTGGTATTACATTCATTAGTTTGTAAACTAATAAATTACCTGATACTGGATATGAAGCCCAAAATTGTAATAATATCTTCGATTTTGGATTGCTTACTGAGGTCATTTTCAAAACATATTTAGCTTTTGCTAAATAATCTCAAACCTAATTGAGCAAAGCTTGAGATTAGCACCATTGGATAGCTCTTAGAAACACAACTCGAATGGTATATTCAAACGTCAAAATCGGACAAAACTTGACCAAGTTATGGATTTGCACGTGGGTTCAAGATGCTGCTGCTATTTTAATGGTGTAAATTTGAAAAAAAGTACCGTTGTACATTCGTGGGAATACAGTACATTGTGGCGAATCGTGAAGGATGGATTTCGCATCCTCCCCAGCTGGTTTGATGGTAGATGCTTTTTCGTGCTGCTCGCTTTGCCTGTATTTAAACTTAGCAGATAGATATCGATTGTTGTGAATGGTGGTGCTACCTTGTAGAATGATTGTTGGAAAGCAGTAAAGCTGTAAGTTCTGAATGTGGTTCTTTTGTCAAGGTGAATGTATTTGGATTGTTGAGAATGGAAGTAGTTTCTAATGCAAAATACACTCAACAAAAGTACTATACCAAGAATTACGTTGTTACTGCCTTGCAACAATCACTTCTACAGTGTGGCAATCACTTCTACCAGCCAAAAAAACGTACGCAGGAGAAAGCACCAGCCGTCAACAGGCTGGGGAAAATGCGAGGTCATGCCGTGCGAAAATTCGCCACATCGTTCTGTACTTGGGTACGTTAAAATGGCTAAGTTGGAAGGTAGCCTAATAGCTTGTTTTATAGTGTTTGCTTTATGTGAAACCTCAACAAGATAAATGTGATTTCCAAACTTACATGTATAATTTTTCGTATTTTTCGTATTTTTCGTATTACGTTGGTAAAAGACGTTGAATTTGTTAACTTCTGCTAATTCTGTTTATTGCAGTTTAAATCAAGCAATGTTGTTTACTATCGGAATAATTGCACCAAACAACTGGATGAAATGCTAGGTGATTCTCTGTATGAAATTAGTGGTAAGTTTTTAAAAATAAAACAGTAAGTTTAAAATTGTAAGAATATTTTAAAATGCACTAAGATTTTAACTTGAATAACAGCTGTTCACTTGAAATCAAGCTGCTCACCCACAGAGATGTTTAGACAGTTAAAAATTTCCTGACAGAATGCTAAGATGTGATGCATCGAGGTACCATAATCATTCTCTTACGCCTCACTAAATTAGTACTTATAAAAAAAATTGAATAAAAGATATCATGGGAAAAGATTATAACACTCTAAGTAAAATTATTAGAATATTAATTGGACAAAGTATCCGGCAATCATGGTGGACAGCGACTCTCAAACGAGCTGTGTATTTCTGCATTACGTACGTACTGATACTCGCGTGTAAATGCCATATCCAAAGCAACTGCATGTGCACTTTGTTTGGGAATCACAATGTCTGTCGCGATTTAATGCTGTCCGTGTTTTAACTGCTCTCCATGCTAACACACACGAACTTGCGTGGTTTTATTCACGTTGCTGCCCCTCCACTAGCGTCGTGCGCCAACAAAACTCGCTGAATGCCGTTATATCTTTGTTATGACCTTCTCCAGCAGTCCTTCACGAAATTCTCTGATGTTGTGGTTGCACAACTTTTTAAACGCGAAGCCGCTGTTTGAACCTAAAATCGACTATAATCGTACGCCATTCAGCCGGATGTTACTTCATCTTGTCACACCTAAAACGAGGCTACCAACATCGCTTCAGCTCCTGACCCTCGCCTTTTTTCCAGTGTTCCTGTTATACCTGGCTACCTGTCAAATGCTGTTGGTGACCATATCCCCTGCGACGTTATTCTCCTCGATATCCAAAAAGCTTTCGACACTTCCCCACAGCCTTCTTCTCAGAAAACTCGAGAACTTTGGTATCACTGGCAACCTACTACATTGGCTTAGAAGTTTTCTCTCAGGCCGTAAACAACGAGTGGTTTATGAAGGACGTGCCTCAGACTGGGCCCCTGTTCTCAGTGGTGATCCACAGGGAACAGTTTTGGGCCCCCTGCTTTTCCTACTCTTTATCAATGACCTTCCAGACCTTGCTAAATCACAATGTAGTCTCTTCGTTGACGATGACAAGTTGTTCAAGAAAACTTCTCACGCCGAAGATTTTGCCATAATTCAAGATGATCTTAACCAGATCAGTAACTGGGCCCTGAACAATGGCATGAAGTTCAATGCTAACAAGTGTGAAGTGCTTCATGTTGGTCCCAATAACCTCCATGCTGCCTATTTTCTTGGAACTGAGCAGCTCCCTGAAGTCCTTGAGGCCAAATCACTTGGTGTGACGTTTACCTCAAATCTTAAAGTCACCAAGCAATGTGCTATTGCTGCTCGCCGTGCTAATATGCTGCTTGGCCGCATCAAGAAGCATTTTTCCTTCTTCAGCACCACCTCCCTTAAAAGACTACACTTCATACATCAGGCCACACCTTGAATACTGCATTCAGGTATGGAGCCCTCAACTTATTAAAGACCAACAACTCCTTGAGCGCGTTCAGAGGCGTGCTACCAAGCTTGTGCCAAGACTGCGTGCACTTCCATACGATGCTAGGCTCAGGGAGCTTGGCCTTACGAGCCTTCACGACCGCCGCATTAGAGGTGACCTACTCCACACCTACAAAATTCTGAGTGGGATTGATCGCACCCAAGCTAATTGGTTCTTCACCTTGGCCCCCTCCGTTGGCACTCGTGGACATCGCCTCAAGTTACAACGCACACGTGTGAATACCAATGTCGGGAAGCACTTCTTTTCATATCGCGTGATTGACCACTGGAACCGGCTTCCTTATAATGTGATTGAAGCCAGATCTGTTAATGGCTGGAAGGCAGCCTGAGACAAAATACTTTCTGCCAAGCAGTGAACTGTCTCTGCTCATCCAACCATACAAGCTTGGCTTTGGTTGTGTATTTTGTTTAAGTTTAAGTATTCTGCTTCCTTCTAACGGTTTTAACTGAATCTAAATGGTTAGTTTGTCACAAACAGAAGACAAGATCGTCGTAAGAATTCCAGAAATTCCCCCTCTAAATTGTGCTACTGGTACGTCTCTTCAAGTTCAAGTAAATCACAAAATTCAAGCTGTAACTCTACAAATCCACAATAAAGAAATGGTTCATTATCTAGTAATGCTATATGTAATGGAGCTTCCGTTATTGGCCATCAGCCCCAAGTGTCTGGTGCGTGCGCTTCATTTCAGTCATTTGGCGTTCGTCTTCTCAGGCATCCCTGCCAAGCTTCTCTGATATTGCAGTTACGAAGTGAACCAGTAACCCTACTTTTAACAATGCCACGGCATGCCCAAATCCTATTGTCGGAAATTAAACCAGAGATGGAGGAAACCAGTTTCGCTAGTCGAACTACCAAAAAAAGAAAATTTTCCTCAAATACACATAACGTCTCAACTGCACGGTTAAATGTGTAATAATAATACTGACACCAAGCCATTGGTGTGCAAGTCATTGGTATCAAGCCATTCGGGTGGAACCGGCTGTGCAACAAATATGATATTTTTCTTCTTGCATCACTGTCAAAAAAATTTTTTACTCTTCTCCCCCCAAACTGTTGGGAGGAGAACTTCTTGATCATGCTTTTTGAAAGGAAAAGGCAGCTGCCATGCCCATTCACTACCCAAAGAAGCCAGGTGACAAGTGTCATCAACTTGGTTTCAGAATTCCATCTATAACTCCACCAAGCTTCTGAGAGCCACAAGTTCAATTAAGGACCTAATCCTTATTTTAAAGCTTGCCATTATTGATCCAGACTTTGACACTGTTCACCGCTCGTCAAACAGTACAAAATTACTATGTGGTAGCAAATCACCCGACTGTTGAGCAGATATGTGACCCCACTATCAACACTTTACACAAAGAAATCAGTGACCTCAGTTGACAGAACTACGAGTTGGAGCAGGAATACAATTCTGTCTCCTGTGAAGTTCACTCATTTAACAAAGATGACAATCTGAAAATCTGCTATGAACTCTTCTCCCATGTCTGATGTTTTGCCTCAAAGAGGAGAGGCTTCTGTTTTCTGACATTCAAGAAGAATAACAAAAATCGCATCTACTTGCCTTTCAGATGTCTTCTGCCCTACATTTAATCCATCTGCAACAAAATGCCTGATCTTCCCACCTTATTTTTTCTGAAGATCCAGCTTTAACCTTTTCAACAGTGAGTTAAAAAAAAATTGTTGTCGTTCATGGAGTGAGTTTTTTTTATCCATCACCCATGGAGTGAGACACTAACGAAATATTTAGTCTTGCGAAAACGATTGGACACAATTATTTCAAAATTACTACACGCACGCAACAGATATTCATTAAGGTGCACAGAAAAAATCAAGTAAGTGGCTTTAATAGTTTTGGAGAACAATTTTTTTTAAATTACGGGCCGTACCGAACTAAATTGAAAACCGCCGTGTTCAGAAATCCAAGCCCTATCAGCAGACCCAACCTACTGCATCTTCGGCCCGAACTTTTCTTCAGTTACACTCCACCCTAGAACAGGACTTTGTGCCAAAACACAAAAACCAACCCAGCCACCAAAACCCCATCCGTGCACTTCGCTTCTACCTCCCCAGAACCCAACATGAGGACATCCGTAGAGGCAGAAACCAACTTTTCCTGCCCATAGACCAACAAACAGGAGAACCTCGGCTGCCATGATCTCACGTTGGATAAGGAAAACTATCGACGTAGCTTACGACAAAGCCAATCTGAGCAGGGAAAGAGCAACAGCACACTAAGTCAGGACAATTTCGACGTCATGGGTTCACCACAACGTCATCCCAATTGATGAAATTTACAAGCAGCTTCCTTGCTTCACTCAACAACATTCACCTCCCACTACCTGAGGAACATGTCACGTGAAGAAAAGTGACTACACCGGCTGGGACCAATTGTCGCAGCTAGAACTGTGGTCAAGCCCCCTTAAGCACATTCAGAACAAAGTAGAAGCAAGTCATCCCATGAGGGAAGCAAGCCATCCATAGTGGGAAGCAAACCATCCGTAGAAGGAAGCAAGCCATCTATGAAAGAGCTCCAACTTCCCGTTTTCTTCAACTGTTCTGAATAAAGTGCAAATTTTACTGAAATTAAAATTTGGGGGAACGCCTGCTTGCATCCCGGGGCGCCCGATAAGTCAGATCGGTGCCCGCCACCGCGTTTGACGAGGTCTCCTCATAAATTATCAGGTTAATATGTTTTGGCAAACGAAAGAGCATTTTGCCGGCCGATCGGCCCGGCCGGCTAAAATAGGTTACTTTTTGCCTAAAACATACTTAACCAAGGGCCTGCCCTACCTCCCCTATCGATTCACCACCTGACAGATTGAGAGGAAAATGAATGCCAAAGCGGGCCATGCTCCCACTTATACAGAGGAGGACTGCATCGCGCATGTTCAGTGGGAACATGCAAGCAGGTGGCTACACACAACCGAAAAACCTCCAGGAAGACATCACATTGGGGACAATGTAATGCAAAATGATCAGGTTAAGTATGTTTTAGGCAAAAAGAAACCATTTTTATCCGGCCGGGCCGAGGGCTGGCAAAATGTTCTTTTTAAGAGATCTTGTAACAGAAAATAAATTTCAGTAGCTTAAATCGTCGTAACATGGTGGGAACCACTTCCACAGCGGCTCCAAGCGCGTCCACCATCGATCTGTATACGTTGGTTGTAGTATCTCCGTTGGTGTAAAGGGTAAATTAAGGTCGCTGTTTCTCGAAAATAAGGTCAGTTTTTTCCAAATTTACCTAACCTAACCTAACCTAAACTAACCACATAACACCAGAAACCGCAATCAAAATCTTAAACCTTTCTAAACTTTACGCGCCGGAATCTAGATAGGTCGGCCATCATGCTCGGAGCTTCTGCGGAAGTGGACCCACATGGTGCTTGAGTATATCTTAATTGAATAGCTAACACATTTTTGCGCGTTTTTACTGGGCCACTTACCTGTTGACATCAACTTTTGTTGAGTAGTGTGTATCATATTACTATAAAATCCCATCTAGGATGTTAATATACTAAGCAGAATACGTTACAGTTGATTGCTGTTGGATTAAGGATGTCAGGACTTTATTATCATTAAGTTGTTTCCTATGTTCTTAGCGATCACATCCTTGGAAACCCCTGCACGCGCCATTTTGTTTCTAAATCTTGCATTCGATCGGAGTCAACCTGGAGTCAACAGTGCCTGCAATAAATCCGGGCTGCAAAAATCTTCAAGCATGC
>JAHWFP010118308.1:0-16891 GCA_023313725.1 Lithobius niger | reverse complement strand
AGTGGAGGATGTGGCCATGGCGACTAAGGCGCTATGCAAGTGATCTGGGGGCGAACTGGGTAGCCGGTTCGAATCCGGGTCATGCCACTCCGACGAAACGTAAGAGCATAAAGGTGGCTTACTGAACTACGTTATTTCTGGTGTATGTTTTTCGCTGTTGGCTTATTTTCAATTTTCCTTAGTATTATTTCCAGCGATTTATGTCTATTTATTTCTTTTACACTACGTAGTGCTAGCCAAACCCTGAATTATTTCGTTACGTTTGCTATTCCCTACTGTAATTTATTACATGCAATCAACCAATTACACAACTGCTCAGGGTATTATTTTATACAATGAAGCCAACATTTGCACTAATGTGTTTTGGTCATAGCTCGTGCGGGACGGGTGAGTAGCACATACCTTAGTGCATAATATAGATTTATGCATAAAGTTTCCTTTGGTTAGAATGTGATTACAGCCTAATCTTTCTTTCAGCCATCTGTTTTGGTGCATAAATAAATCAATGCATTATAAATTGATGCATAACGGTGTTTTACATAACAGACAATATGTATACAATGTTTTTAGACAGTTGAGTTTAGGCATGACGCACCTTAAAGTATAAATTACAAAGGCATTATCGCTGACACTCGGGGTGCATATCTTCTTACATTATAAACTAAAGTCTCATAGCAGAAATGAAGTAACCGCAACGACCCCGGAAGGGGAACAATGAAAACGTGCGAGTGTGTCAATTCTTTAGCATGAAGTTGAAACTGGGACGTTGTTGCCCTGAAAAGAAGTTGAAATTAGCACATTGTTGCCTCGACTAACAATTTGCTCTAACAATTATCCTTCTAACTAAACACCGTGGTAATCTCAAGGGCAAGTATTACATGACGTCATGCACACTTCTTTTTCACACGGTACGCAACGCTTAAGCCACAGCGAAAGACTGAGATGGGGGGGGGGGGATTACGCATTAACTGAACCTAGAAGAGAACAAACAAACAAGCACGGGAGCCGGGTACGCGTTCAACTACGTATAGCAAAGAGGAGAAAGGGAAGGAAACCAAGAGGAGAGGGGGAGGACGGGATAAAAGGAGGAGGGAGAGGATTGGTGGAAAGGGGGAGTGTTACACAAACAAAAATCGACTGTTGCAGTGAACGATCAGGCAGCACCGAGCAAATACTGGGAAACAACCACGAGTCAAACAAATCCCCGGGTGAAGCCGGGTACGATGCTAGTTCACGATAAAACAATACTTGGATCAGAGCATAAAATACTACTGCTGCAATTTTCGCATAATGGGATTTTCACATAATGGATTATTTTCGGATAATTGTTTTTTCTTTGCGTAATGCCAAAACTGAAATGGATTTTCACATAATTGGAAATGAATATAATGTGTTTACACAAAAAAAGTGACTTAGGCATACTGGGATTTTCACACAAATAAGTAGCGTGCCTTATGCATAAAGTTTCTTGCACGTAAAGGTAGTTCAGCAGTTATATGATTTTATCATACATGTACAATATGCCATACGCTAAAAGCTACTTAAGCACAATGTGATTTTCACATAATTGTAAATGTGCACTACGTGACTTATGCATAAAGTTACTAAAGCATAACGAAATCTTTTCTGAATTGTATCATGATAACGTTACTTAATGGCATTGAAAAATAGATGGTATTTCAAGAATCGCACGAACTTTTTTTTGTTAACCATTTACTGATACTTAGTAATATGATACTTTTTTATTTACAATAATTTCGCCAAAACGAATTGAATTTTCCGATTCAATGAACCGCATTAAGCTTGAAGCACACTGCGCTGTTCCACTCGGTTCCGTCACGTCACGTCGCAGGCCGTCAAAATTCTGTTTGGATTAAAAGCATGTCAATTAGAGGAGCCACGTATACTGCTTCGTCTCGTTCTGTGACGACCCATCGGCTGACGAATGGGATTATCGTGGCAGAATCCTTTCAGTTGAAAACTGATCTCATCAGAGAAGTGTACGCACCTGCCGTCAGTCAACGGCCGTCGTCGTCCGTCACGCGCCTGTGCACAACGCCTTTCCCCCACTAATATAGATGCGAGCCTATTTTAGTCAACTTTTAGACTTAGGTTTCATCACGCCCGATCATAAAGATTTAATATCTAAGTTACTACGACTTTCTATTTAAAGAGATATACCTCCCTACGCCATTTTTCTCGTTCCACCACATCTTTCCCTTGCTAAAAAACCGTTTTAAAATGAAGTGTTTACGAGATTTTCTGTTGAATATTGCTAACTATATTTAAAAACGAGCCGTAACTATATGATGCATTGCGCGCGTACAATAATCATGACGTTTCATCTCTGTGTGTACATCTACTAATTTCCTAATAATTACCATGAGAGCTAAAATCTAATAGACTAATGCGGTAAAAATTAAAATTAATTTTACCAATAGATCGCCGAAGCAAAATTATAAGACACTAGTCTAGAAAATTATAAATTGTGATTTTTAAATACGAGAATCATTCCGGTTTGTGACGACACAATCGTTGACTTGATTCTGTCAGGTGTACTATTTCCCAAAGCCAACCGAGACAACAGCTATGCGAAAAATGCAGCTTCCACCCCAGTCTGCGTGTAGCTGTAATTTGGCACGCGGAATGTTATAAGGCAGGTGAGGTGTCCCGTTAATTACCTAGTTAAGGTCACTACAAATCCTTCTTCATATGCATTGCAAATTTGGACGCGATCAAATTTAAAGACTCAGTGGAGCCGACTGAAATGATTAGCGGCAAGGCAATGTGTGCTGGATCATCTGTTGCCATCGTCGTCGCAACATGACAGAACGGAACAGAACGGAACGGAGGAGTGTGCTACAAACTTAAGATCACTAACAGCCAGCGTAAATCACAAACATAAGACAATCACATATCTAGACACTTGCTAGTGTGTCGCGCCAAGGTAGGCAACAAACATAACAAACATCACATCGATTCAATTTTCGAGGTTGTAACCATTGTAGCGCGACGCCATAGCGTCAAGCGTCTTATAAGCTGAGGCAGAGGTGGGCACATTTCAGATACATGAATAAAAATAATAATGCGGTTCAATAGCTAAAAATTGTGTTGAAATCGAGAGCAATGACCCACCTAACAAAAATTAACTCGTATAGGAATGCCAGCTAAGCTGCTTTCAATGCAAAATCTGATCGTCAATAACGTCGCAAATGTATAACTAGCTACCGGCTAGCTAGCTGATTCTAGTCCGTTCATCCCCACGTTAAATCCCATAGGGTGATTATTCATCGACACCGAGATAACGAGACGCCTTACAGCTATGAAATTGGGCAAATGGCTGCAGGACAATACGATCTGCGTACCTTTTATGGTTGGATCCTGGGGGTGTAACGGGGATGGCATGGGAGGGCGCATAAGTACGAAAATATTTTTATAACCATTATTGTATTGCCGACGTCGTCTCTCATTGGTCGACCGAAATTCGGACAATGACAACGTGTATACTGACGTGAGGGCCTATATACACACTAGTGTATCACGATAAATCTAAACAACGTTCCCAAAGAAATTGTATTCACGTCCATTCAAGAAAATAAACAAACTGTAAAAACATCAAAGCCCAAAACTGGTAAATAGGCCACCAAGTTGAGAGTGGTTCGGCCCTTCAACGGAGTGATATCAACACACCAAAACTAACTAAATAAAACAAATTACGACAAAATTAAAACCAAACCAAAAAACTATAAAGAGGTGACTAAGTTGAGAATGGTTCGGCCTAACCAATTTCTTGTTGACGTGGCACTTTATTACATATCTGCACGGTAGTGGAATTGAGTCCAATACACAATTTGAAAAAAAGGAGTGATATCATATCAAAAGCCAAAACTGGTAAAAGGGACCGCCAGTGTCCGAATGGTTCGGCCCTTTAAAGTGATATCAGCACACCAAAACATTCACCAACTTAATCGCACCGAATATTACTTTGGACGTTAAAGGAAAACTTGAACATTGCTACCGAAAGTAAGCTGTAATGTTTTTTATGTTGTTTAGGCTATTTTTTTTTTACTTTTGAAAAATTATTAATATAAGTTGATATAATACAATATTTAATTTTTGCTTGTTGTTTTTTTCTGCCTGGCGATACCCGTATTGAGGTGGAACACAGTGACAGCTGCTTAAATTGGTTATGTTTATTGATCCCCCTTGTCCCCCTAGTTGATGAAGGAGGCTGACGTTGACGCTATCGTTCGTTGATTAGTACAGGAGAAGGTGATAGGCAGTACTGAAATCAACACTGGGTTTGTTTCTGACGAAACATTTGCCTTGATTTTGCGAGAGGCAAAGAAAATTGGAGTGTTTGGAACAAGACGACCGGCGTTATGGAGTTAATACTGTGGCAGGGTTGTTTGAGAGCAACAGAAAGGAAGATGGCAGCGTCTGTCATGTTAGTGAAGGTATGAGTGACGAAGATGAGAGACTGGGTGAAAGAGGTGCCGTCTTACAGACGGTTAGGGACCTTTTTTCGCCTGCTGTAAGCAAAGGCAACAGGGCATAGGGAAACATTCGTGTAGAAGATGAGGAGGAAAATAACACCACCAGACGAAACCGTGCCTACGGACTAATAGCACCCAGGAAGGTATATGGAGGAAGTCTCATTAACGTGGACATGTCAAAATCATTGGTGCTTGTTTGCGGGCACAACAGCAAGCCGTACCCGACAGCGCAGGTTTTTCTAGCAGTCGAACATGTAGTTGGGCACGGTGAAATTGAGGTAACTGCTCATTCTGTGGGGGCAATTCCTTTGAGGTAGTCTTGGAATCTGGGGTTCGGCAGAAGCTGTCGGCAGCAAAAGCTTGTCATCAATGGTTGCCCAGTTGATATCTTTGATCTCCATGAGCATCAGGTCGAAGCGAGACTATGCTTGCTCCCTCATGGTGTGAGTGTGAATGACATCTGCAAAGTGATCAGTTAATTTGGGAACCTACACTCACACTCCTTTGAGAGGATGGTGATCAGAGGCAAGCCAGTGGGCAATACGGGAGTGCACAGCATTAGGTTTAAATTGAAACAATCCTGTACAATGGAGGATGTGCCAGACATCCTCATGGTGAGAGGGATTCCTTCGCTCATGACCATTGTGGATAGCATGCTGCTCTGCGTCAGATGCAGGATGCGTGGGAACTTCAGGCGAGTCTGTGCAAGTATTGCCGGCACGTCCTGAGGGGAGTACCGCGATCCACACAACTTATGTGAGCATCTTCGTGCGTCAAACACGGTCAGAAACACGGTCCAGAACAGGGAAGTGCACAGAGACAGGAGAGGTGAACAGGATAGTGTGCCACAAAAGCAGCAGCAGACGAAGGAATTACATGGAGAGAGTGCATCGTTACCAGTCGTTGTGTAACCAGAAGTTGATGACAGGGAGAAGACTGGTGTGAGAGATGTTACTGAAGCCAATGACGAGGGAACAGTGCTAGTCAAGTTGATGGAGGAAAATGGCATATGCTCCCCCCCCACCCCACCAAGAGAACCAGGAGAGCAAAGTGATTTTACAAACGAGTTTCAGCAAATGAGTAAATGAAAGTCAGCCAGTGGAAACCATGCATGGATCATTGAGTGCTCGAGAGGTGAAATCCGTGAATCAAGATTTGGAAGTGGAAGAATCGGTGGTGCAGGATGCGTAAGATGTGCGACGGGTCTGCTGCTGTTGTCCGACATTCGGTTGCACGACAGTATGTAG
Organism: Lithobius niger; assembly: GCA_023313725.1. Classification (NCBI taxonomy): domain Eukaryota; kingdom Metazoa; phylum Arthropoda; class Chilopoda; order Lithobiomorpha; family Lithobiidae; genus Lithobius; species Lithobius niger. Next base: position 11,148 of record JAHWFP010118308.1, on the reverse strand, counting down.
AGATTGGTCTCAGCTTTCGCCCTTAGACTCGTCAAAGTTGGACGCCCTCGTAACTGTTGCTAATGCAACTGCACCACAATTGGCCTTACAAGTGAGACCTATCTCTCAATCTGCCTCCTTTCCAAGCATTCTACAGTTGTCAATGTATTATCTTATAACAATATATGTATTCCAATTCTGTTGTAACAACAATGTAACTCGTGCACTGCCTAGCCAACAATTGTAATAGATTATCTGTTAGGCAACAATGTAATTCCAACCCCTCCTTCATTCCAAATCTGACTGCAGCCATCGTAAGTTGTTTATTTTCGATCATTCACTAGAAATTATTCTCCAATTTCCCCCAATTGGCCCCACTTAAGTAACATCATGCCCCAAACAATTCACCACTATTCACCCACATCACATTAGTTTAAAGCAGGGATTTGTGTCGTGGCAGGCGAGTGAGTGCAACATCTAAATTACTGACCATTAAAACATCTATCAGCAATGAATCTGCTCTAAATAACTTTCAACCTTTCACCATCGTTTGCTCACCACATCAACATAACCGCCCCAGTCAAACTCCCTGCAAGTACTTTTGCTCAACTTCGGTTTCCCGGCAGATCTGTTGCCCAACAGTGATGTTTGCCCGAACGATGAGTTGCCCGACAGGTAATTTACAAGAAATGTACAAAACACATACCACTCTAAAACAATTTAATAATGTAAATAGTTAATTTTTTATGAAAGCTGTTAACAAAGTAGATAAGGAACGTTGAAGAGGGGGATAAGAAAATTTTTTAAAAATAAAAGTTTTGTTTGTGTGAAATTCAATGGAATATTTTAATAATGTGAAAGGGTGATAGCCTATATGTGTTAAAAAATTGGAACAAAGCTGTAAAAAGCAAATACAAAGCTGTTACTTTTTAAAATTGTAAAACTCAATGAAAAATTGTTATAATGGGAACAATTAACATGGCTATTTTTGTTAATTAACGTAAGGAGCAAGAGGAGAACCCAATGGTGCAAGTGAAATGAAAGGCAGAAACAAAACAACACATGGGCTGGGGATAAGAAAAGGAAACAGGCGGGCTGGGGAATGGAAGACTAGTGTGGAGGGGATGAGGATATATGAAAAGACGAGGAAAGGCATGTGGGGGTGAAAAATATAAAACAGAGGTTTACTGAAAGTTCAAAAGTTAGTTTTACCTTTTTTTAGTGGGGTGCGGTTTTTTCTTATACATCACTTTCAAGCAAACCCTACTGTCGGGCAACTCACCTGTCGGGCAAACATCATTGTCGGACAACTCGCCTGTAGGGCAAAAGTCAGTGTCGGGCAACTCACCTGTCGGGTAAAGATCACTGTCGGGCAACAGACCTGTCGGGAAACAGTAGTCGGGGCAAAAGTACTGTCGGGCAACCGTACTGCTCCCTGTGCGACATATGCGGAATGTGCAAAATGTGCAGAGTGCCCTCAACACCCAAAACGTGCAGCATTTGCAAAACGTGCAAGATTTTCAAACCGTGCATAATGTGCAAAACGTGCACAGTGTGCAAAACTTGCAAAGTGTGCAAAACGTGGAAAGTGTGCAGAACGAGCATAGTGTGCAACACGTGCAAAGTGCGCAAAACGTGCAGAGTGTACAAAATGAAGGCTCTGCGGCAGATTTGCCCATGCAGCAACAGATCGCTGCATGGCCAGACGCAGGAAATGTCCAATGCATCTCAGTTCGGCATGTGGAGGAGATGGAAGCCGGATGCAGCTTGCCCTCGAGCTTTGATATCAGCCAGGATCAATGTATGACTGTGAGTGACGCAGGAACCACATAGAGTATAAAATTCCAAACGAAAATCTTTCCTATAACGTCCTGGAATTTAGGTAATAAGATAGGTGAAGTGGAAAAATTAATGCAATTCACGGATATCCTTGGCATACAGGAGGCAAGTAATGGTAAATAGGCTTGGTGGCCATTTCTTTGGCTCTGATTTTGTTTCATCAGGGGGCTTGTGAATTTTTGAGGTGGTCGGTCCCATATATTGTCACCCCATTGGCCATCTAACATCCGGGAATTGATGCGTCCGTGCTGAAAGTCTGGATGCTGAATGAGTGGGTGATCTTTGATTTTGTGCATGTCACGGCATGTCTGTTTGTGCACGAGTGGTCAGTGTGGTTCCAACAATTTTCGGAACCATTCATGATTGGAGGGGACTTTAATGCTCACCTCCATGATTGGGGGTCTATTCGCATAGATACCGAAGGGCGCAGACTAGCTGAGGTGGTCAATGTGATGTGTCTCGCAATAATGCATGACTGCACTCCTACCTTCACTAGATGGCAACAGGGGATCGTGCAAGAGTCAGTTTTAGACATGTTCCTGTGCACTCCCTGGATTGCAGACTATTACCGTTTCAGTGTCTCCGTCGATCAGAGTGGCAGTGATCATTTCCCTGTGATCCTGCGCCCGCTGAGCTATTCTGGGCCAGTGGCGAATGGGTTATGGAGAAGACCGAGTGCGGACAATGGTGTTTTCAGCGAATGGATGATTAAGCATGTCAGAAGTAGGTGTTGGGTTGGTTCCCCCCAAACGAGAGTGCACCCAGTATGGTGGACCCAATCCTTCAGCATGGCTGTTCGCCACAGGCATTAGACCTATTGGCGATGGAAGAGGCATCCATGTGATGAAACTTGGTTCGTGTATTGTGGTGTCTCCCAGGAATCTGCCTTTTTGATTAAGGTGGAGAAAAAACGTTTCCCAGAGAGCCTCTGTGAGCGTATTGGATCAAGTGGGTCCCTAGGCAAAGCATGGCACATTCTGTAACCGGGAAAACAATACTCCTATACCGTGGATCTATAGCCCATGTGGCTCTGGACAGCAAGTTCTCTGCTGGGAGGCGATGGGTGACACCTTTAATGAATGCTTCGCGAGCATCTACGCGCTGCTATCTGGCACTCAGCCACCTGGTGTGCATACTGCCACAGTTCTGTTCTCTACCACGGATATTCCGTGGGACAAATCTGAGTATGAGTCACAGCCCGGTCCAAGTTTAAGAATGACAGTGCTTCGGGCGTGGGCGGAGTTTCTTATAGGGACCTGTGCAATCTAACGTCTTCTGCAGCTGGTGAGGTGTTGGGCCTCTACGCGATTCTGGTTCCTGTCCATAAAGCGGGCAGCGAGGGGTCCAACCTAACAAACTATACTCCCATTGCACTCTTATCCAACCTGAGGAAGGTATATGAGCGCGTGCTTATTAAGCTTCTTGAGTGGTATCTGGAATATTATGACTGCATTGCGCTTATCCAGTTCAGGTATAGAGTAAATAGAAATGCATAGAATGCGTTGTTGTAGTTTCTCTCTGGAATTCAGGAGGCATAGGTTCATGGATGTGTGGTGATGGCTGTCTTTCTAGACATGTCTTTCTAGACATTCAGGCAGCCTACGACACAGTAAGCATAGACTGGATCCAAGCGAATATGCTGAAAATGGGCATCGGCGAGAGGTTGACCAATGCTATTGTCGCCTTTTTGGTTGTCAGAAAGTTTGTCACAAGGGTCAAAAGTCGTCCGTTAAATATCTGAGCATGACTTTGGATCACAGCCAGGAGTGGAACGAGCATGTCCGGCACTTGAAGGAGAGAGTAAGTGGGAGGACCCCAATCTTGAGGATGTTGGCCAGAGTTAAGCAAGTTAAGAGAGGGTCTCTGTTGGCAGTACACAGGACTTTTGCTAGGTCACTCCTGGACTATGACCTGTCCTTTCTGTCCCATGTTAAGTGGCATATACGATCCATACAGACGTCTGCCAATGAGTGACTTAGAGTTGTCACGGGTTGCCTGGTTTCTACCTCAGTCCAGGCGATTTGAAGAGAAGGCAATGAGCCACCGTTGCATTTGTGATCTGAGGAGCTGCTGGTCTCCCTCTGTATGCAGAATGTCAACAGGGCCCTCTGTACCCATTCGGAAGGGTCCTGCGGGACTGCTATGATATGGGTCCGAGGACAAGAGAGTGACCTTCAGTGACACTCTTGAGGTAGCGTGTGCAGGCCCCTTCAGCCGTGGGCATGGCGCCCTGCTTCAAATGTCATCTTTGATGTCCATTGCACTGAGTGCGACATTTTCTGTGATGCCTCCTTTCATCGTGCGGCTAGGACGAGCGGGGGTCGGAATTGCAATTCCATCGCTTAAGCTGTTTTTGAGCCGCAAGCTTGGTGTAATCAGCTAGAACACCATGTGCGAACTCATTGCAATCTCCATTGCATTCGACGTAGCTCCTTATCTTGCAGTCCCATCTTTTGCAATTGTTACAGACTCCATGGCAGCCCTGGGTGCAACACACCACACTGCTGTGGGACTAGACCTGGAGCACCCTGTTGTCTTTTCGGTTTGTAGGAAGTTGTGGGCCACTCTGCAGACGTGTACCATTGCGATTCGGCGGGTCAAGGGCCATGCGAACATTCTAGGCAACATCCAAGCAGAAAGGCTAGCCGAGGATGCGCTGTCCTGGCAGGCCACGGATGTGCTTCTGTACTCGTCCACTCGATCCAAACGACCTATCCTGCGAAGCTGGCTCCTTCAAAGATGGGGTGAGGAATGGCATCAATCCGCAACGGGTCGTGCTCTTCACTAAGTGGGGCCCCAGTGCACCTTGCACCCGGTACTGGACGTCTTACTATTTTGGGCAGCAAAGCTCCTGTCCAGGCTGCACACGTGCCATTCGTTGCTTCCTGCTCACCAGCACCGCCTGGGGTGGGTGGCTTCACCGTTGTGCGTACAGCCTACAGTGCTGAGGTATCCGTGGAACATTTTCTTTTGGTTGGCAAATTTATAGGGATCAGCGTAAAATCATTGCCAATTCGGTCTCTGCCCACCCGACCCTGCAGAGTCTGTTGTCCCTCTCAGGGGACGCAATTCTCTTCAGAGGCTTTGAGCTATTGCCAGGTACAAGAGTGTTGCTTTAGGTTTTGGTACTTCTGCGTTCTCTGCATTCCCTGCATTACTCACCTCGTGTTTCCGGCCCAGGTGCTTTCCGGTGTACCTAGTGCAGCACAGATCTAGTGCGCGGTGAAGCTCTTATGCGTGGCAGGGAGAGGGGATGAAGTGAAGTGCAGTGTGAAGTGCTTTCGTGGCTGATGCTTTCGTGGTTAGTGCTTTCGGAGTTGGTGATTGTTGGAGTCGAGCCGGACCAATGTAAAGTGACTAGATTGTAAGTGGTGCATGATGGGTATGCTAATGTTTGTACGGGAAATGTATATCAGTTATTAGCATTTGCATAAGGGTGTACTGTACGGCCACGGGCCAGGACCCTCAATAAACAAATCAAATTGAATTTGAAGTAATTTGAGTTTTGTTTTAGTATTGTGTTACTGTTGTTTAAGTATCATGCTCGGCAGTGGTAGTAGTAAAGGCGAACCGTTACTGTAAGGTTCGGCCTCAACCGCCCACATAAAAGTCGAAATTTCGATAGTTAATTTCTCTGCTGTCGTTCAATATTTTCCACTAAAATTGAGTACATAAGCTTTGTTGGTCTTGATGAACGTGTATACGAACGTTTATTAATTTTCGTTTTGTCACATCGGAGATCTGGACCTAAGCTATAAGCGTGATTTTCATTTTTGGCTGCTTCATTTTGTTGTTGGCACAACACGTTTCTACTAAGCTCTCTACAGATCAAACTCATATAAAGATGGTTCTTATGCTCATTTTACAAGTGTTGTTGTGTAGCTGTGCCCTTTCCATAAGACCTTTTCTACTTGGTCGTGTGGTTCAGGGGTCAGGGAGCTATAAACGACCAGACTGATTATTTTGCATTGTTTTAAACATTGTTATTATGCAATAATGCCAATCACCAAACGCCAGCTGCAAGACTTATAGTGAAGCTAAAAGGATTTGTTTCCATATTGGTATGTCCTAACCGTAATTGATAGAGAAACAAAACATTTAAACAAGCTGATTTCAACCCCGTGGTATAACAATGTAGCACGAATTAGAAAACAAAAACGAACTCGTTTGATGCGTAACTGATCTGAAGTCAAAACAGCAAAGGGACACAGATAAACTTTCCTGGAAGGTTTCAGATACTGCAGTGTTGCTGTGATGTTCAGTGTTCAGTCCACGTGAAACCTTTCTGCTGTATCCAACCATTACTCACGTAAATACGATTAAAGCCAGAACCCAAATTTCAAAATTTTTCATGCCCAAACAAATAAAGAATAATGTAAAACTACACACTTGACTACTTTCTTGGCTAAATTTTTTCAATGTTCTTCAGTCACGTCGTCTACTTTCCGTTCATCACCCCTCCTGTGGTACGTATATAATTTTTCAAGGGTTGCTTGCTACCCGTACAGATGCAGTGGGTAGAGTGAGTGTAGTAGAGCATATTGTATCGATGACCCACGGACCTTGGTGCTTGGTGAGTGAGTCATTGCTGTCGCTTTAACTACTGAACTATCTTGCAATACGTATACTACTCAACGTGGACGAAGAAACAAAAAAGAAAACAGTGACAAGCTATCGAAATTAGCTCCGAAAATCGTGGTTTTTTTTTTTTTTACTTGTTGGGAAGCGGAGCGTACTGTTCCTGTTGGGTTAAACTTGATGGTCACTCGATGCGGTATTAACTTTGCTCATCACTCTTCTCCCTAATTATACTCCTATAAAGCGGCCAGTGTGGTTTTGCACTTGAAGTAAGTTAAAGTGAGCAATTATGGGAAAAGGCAATAGATGTTGGGTCTACTTTAAGTTGCATAGGTTATGGCGAGTAATTGTCTCTTCTCCTCTGGCAGGGACGAGCCGAGGTGACCAGGTTTATGATAAGGCCTAACATCAAAGTATAGATGGTGGCACTGTTTCAATAAACGAAAGTGTACTGTTACACAACTGCGAAGAGAAAAAAGGAAGAAGAGAGAAGCACTACGTGATACCGGAAGAGCAATTCATCACAGAGTAAATATGTGGAACAATGATACAACGAGGGTTAACACAGCAACAAGAGAGAAGTGAGAGTAACACTGTCACGGTACAAGCAAAAGGCAAGGAGACGGTCCGGATCAGAGATGCCAGATAAAATAAACAAAGTTGATTGTCTTACACAGAGGTGCAGTTAGTGGTGGAGTAAAATCGTAGGCTATTGCCACTTTATTGCTTGTTTAAAGTACCGCAATCATGGTAAACCATTAAGAGAGAGTCGGCTCGTAGAACGAACAGGGGCAACAGCTCAACAGTTAGTCTGCATAAGTTGGTTAGAAGGTGAGGGTGAATTGAGGCTCAATGGCGCATCGAGAGCTAGGCCATTAGCGCCAACCTCAGTCAGAAGGTAAGTAATATACGTTAAGGAGTCTCAGTGGACCGTTAAGGAAACAACCAAGACGGTGTAAGAGCAAAACAACATAAAGGGGAATACGCCTCATTTTAGAATAGGCAGCGATTGAATTCTTGGTAGCAGTAAAACCACTTGAATCTCGCTACTGGTAGTGTAAGGAGGTCTGTCATAAGGTCTACCTCTCGTATGTAAGTCGGCAGTAGGACGCTCGTCATTCAGAGCCGCAAGACCCACACCCTATGCGCGCAGCGTTTGGAGCGTATACTACAGGACAAACTCGACGAGGTCGATGGCCGACCAGCAGCCCGAGTACAGGGGCGAGGGACATTTTGGAAGGGACCCTAGCTGAAACTCCAACAACATTTCCCTCACCCACTTGAGGTCTTTGGCACACTCAGTCAACACGATGAGCTCTGCCTCAGTGCTACTGAATGTGACTATTTTTGCTTCAGCTTCTCCAAACCACGATGCCTCTGGCCACTTTAACCACGTACCCGGAGAACCGCACCATTTGGATACGCCTCACGCTGCGTCTAAGTATCCTACAACAGGTGGAATATCCTAAATAGGTGGAACAATGGGAAATAATAACACATATTAGAGCGAAAAGAGTAGCCAGAAACCACTCCTGTGGTACTAACAATTGGCAAGGAGATGGTCAGACTGTAGCCAAATCAGAAACGCAAGATACAACTAACAAATTTGATTGTTATGATACAGAAGTGCAGTTAGTGGTGGAGTAAAATCGTAAGCAATCGCCACTTTACGACTGGCTTAAAGTACCGCAATACATGGTAAACCAGTAATATGGAGTCAGCCCTGTGGAAGGGGGTTACAGGGAAAACCGTTCAACATTCATTATAGTCAGGTCTCCTTTGAAACTAGAACGTAGACGAAATAGTTTATACCACCAGAAACAATACGTGTGCCATCATTGCTATTGATCTGTAGCAGGCACCATCTTGAAAGTAGGCAACCATTTTCAAAATAGGCTTATTATTTTCCAATTTTCTTCATATTTAGAATGTAGACGAAGTAGTTGCAGCGAACTGAAATGGGTAAAGTATCATTGTCATTATTAATTTAGCTTAAATTTCGGTGGCCATTTGGAAATTATGCTTAACCATCGTCCAATTTCTTTCAACCGTAAAATGTAGACGAAGTAATTGGAATGAACTAAAGAGGGGAATGTACCATAGTTGCAATTAGGCGGTAATGGGTGACATCTTGAAATTAGGTGGCCTTTTTGAAATTATGCTTTTTGTTGTTAGATTTCCTTCAAATTTAGGACGTCTAGGAAATATATGTAACCAATTGAAATATTGAAGATGCCATCGACAATATTAATCTGTAATGGGGTGGCAATAAATTATGCCTACTTTCGTCCAATTTCGTTTAAATCTAGAAGGTAAAAGAACTAGTTGCCACTCGATGAAATGGTCTCAGTACCACAGTCGTAATTAACCTGATATGGGATCCATTTCGAAGTTAGGTGGCCATTTGAAATTATGTTTATTATCGTCCGAGTTATAATAATATAATAATAATAATAAATAAATAATAATTCGTTGCGGGAGCAACAGGACACGAAAGGACAATGAAGTCACTGACAGCGAGCCTGGTAGATAGCATACAATTAAGGGAAAAAATAGAAAAAGAAACAAAACATGAGTCGAGAAATGGGCAACACCAGGACTATAGCGCGACACCAAGGTAATTACAAAATTGTATAAAGCATGGCAAATTTTTATGTTGCCAATTGTCAACTGTTGGAAGCACAGGAAGCCATAACACACAAGTTACGAAATAAAATTAAAACCAGCATGGTTTACGTTTCAAGAACCTTGACAGATTTTGGTTGTTTATTTCCGCACGAAATTTATCAATGGTAGCATAGGAGACAGTAGACTCGGGCAGAGCATTCCAAACCTCAACCACACGATGGGAAAAGAAGTTTACACGACCGTTTAAGTGTGTTGGTTGACTTCTGAGTTTAAGTGAATGGCCGCGTGTCAAGCACATGTTATTGTGCTCAAAAAAAGGAACTGGTAGAGGAAGTTTGTCATGGATAATTTTAAAAGTCAAAATCAGATCCGTCTTTAGGCGTCGAAGTTCAAGCAATTCCAATCTCGCAGAGCGTAAGCACTCAATGTAGGTGAGATTTCGTAATCCTGGTAAGGACTTTGTAAATCTCCGCTGGACAGATTCAACTCTGTCGATGTCCTGCAGCAAGTAAGGCGACCAAACCGGGCTTGCATATTCCAGGATAGGACGCACAAAAACTTTGAAGGCCCAAACTTTGGTTTTAAGGTCGCAAGCAGAAAAACAGCGGTTTGCAATAGCTAAGCGTTTAAATGCTGTTGCAGTGATTTGGGAACAATGATGACTAAACTTTAAGTCCCTGCAAAACCAGACGCCGAGATCCTTAACAGAATTTACATCTGGCAGAGCATTTCCTTCCAAAATATAAGTCATATTAAAGTTAGTGCGACCGAAGTGTAATGTACAACATTTAGGAATAGAAAGCGGCAGTTGTCATTTTTTTGCCCAATCTGCAACTGAAGCAATTTCGCAGCAGATATTTTCACAGTCTGTCCCAACAATGGCGGAGTCTAGTTTAAGATCATCAGCGAACTTTGACAAAGTGGTACCGTTCAGGTTACATGTAAGATCATTCAAATATATCACAAACAAAAGCGTCCCCAAGACTGAGCCCTGGGGGACGCCACTTTCGATTTAGAACGTAGAAGAACTGAAACAATGAATAGAGACAATGAATGTAGAGACAATGTACATTCATTGTCTCTATTAATCAGTAATGAAAGCCATCTTGATATTAAAACGTCCGTCAATGAGATGTTATGCTTGTAAAGACCCTATTTCTTTCCAATTTTGGACTTGGCCAAACTATTGTAATGAATTAAAATGATGAATGCACCATGGTCGAAATGAATCCGTAATGCACGCTGTCTTGAAATTTGGTGAACCGTTTGAAGTAGCTGCAAAAATTTGAAAAATAAAAATTTTTCAACTAAAAATTTATTTTAAAAATCTTTTAAAATTTTAAATGGAAAGTTTACAAATTATGAAAAAATCGTACAATTAAAGGAAAAATAAGAATTAAAAAATCAAAATAGAGAAAAATAATTAAAAGTAAAAATTACAAAGATTAATACGTGAATTTTTAAATGTAGAAACTAAAAAACCGGATGAAGCGATATATCCTTCTTTGGGTTTGGTGAATTATTTGTTCTCTCAGTACACACAGTACCGACAGTTACAGGGTTTTATAGCTTAGGTATAATTCTGAAAGTATCATGGATTAATGAACAAAAAAAGGAACGTTAAATGTCAATGAGTAAGGATCTGATAGTCAACCCTTCAGAAGGAACATGGGATAAGTCCCTTAATATCCAGGTGGTCAGCAGAATGACTTTGTCACCTAATTTTGTAAATCCATCTTTGTAAATTTTATTCTACCTTTTACGACAGTGCGTGTGCTTATGGTTGTAGAAGATTTTTGGTATTTGTAATATCTTTAACATATGCACTAGTACAAAATTGTCTTGTGAAGTTTAGCATTTGATTTTTGATGCTTTAGAATTTTTTACGTTTTTGTTAGGAATTTCCTAGATTAAGGTAATTGACGACAACCAATAATGTTCTCTGCTGCAAATATTCAGCCATGTTACTCAACTGAAAAAAAAACTTTACAACGTAAAGCAGAGCTAGAAAGCGCATGCCTTAGTAACGTTGGGTCATCACTAACTTGGGTATTCATATACAGTTTGTAAATATTGTATGTAAATATTGCTTTCCTATTCTTAAGGACGGAAGCTGACCACTGG
>JAHWFP010118306.1:0-13525 GCA_023313725.1 Lithobius niger | reverse complement strand
TGTGACGTAGGGTCGTCTGATTTTCCATGGGGGGGGGGGGGGGGCCCCTTGGGGCGCCCCCCCCCCCCCCCGCGTACGTCTCTGTTCAGCACAAAAGAATCTGCCAACTCTTCCTTGAAATACTTTCTTGAATAAACAAACATGCCGCTATTTACTGAAGAGCTGTGTGCAGTGGAGAAATTTAATAGTTTTATGGCAAAAGGCTAAACGGAAATTCATTTTTTTGTATGTGTAAGCTATTTTCCGGGTGATTACTGGGATTAAGTTGATGAATTACTAAGCTTTTTGTCAGTTGCCACTGTTTGGCAGTGGATGGCGGACCTCACTGTACAAAAATTCACCGATGTGATTTTGATTAGCCAATTCCCGAACAGACCTCGAAGAAATTAAAAAAATAAAATGGGCCACTCCTGGCGACCATTTTGCCTACGCCCTAATATTATCTGACGTTGGGCCAGATAGTTTTCTAGCCGTGAATCAGCTAAATCAGACGTGCTTTCGGCGGCCATATTGCCAAATCTATACGCATATGCTAGTTTTCACCCAAGGTCTGGCCGATACTGTAGTAGAGCCATGGTACAGAATAGTGTGTTTGTAGTCTACCGGAAGGCAATCAAGCCTATATTTGTGTGGAAAGGTCTGCATTTTAGAAATGAAGCCTACTACGTACTAAACGATCTGTAAGTAGCTGAAGGCCAAATTAAACCAAAATGTGAGAAGTAATTTTTCTTAAAAGCACGAATTGATCAGAAATCACAAGTTGAACCACCATCACAGTGCGATCAATTCAACTAGTAATTCTCTCTCGACAGTGTTTACATAGGATGTTTCTTTAATCTCAAGCTCTCTAAACCCTACTTTCAAACTCTCTACAACCCTTGGATGTACTACATAAAAACTTTGAAAATCTCGCAATCATTTTCAACCTAGCTGAGATGTTTGGTTCTTTCGAACTTTATACCAAAGTCAGAATTGTGCTCTTTTAAGGTCGGCTGGAGTCTTTAAAAGAACACAATATGCTGAGCACCACACCGGTTGTGCAGCCAGTAGAGAGTCTGGAAAAGGTCCTGGGTTCGAGTCCCAGTTAGGGATAAAATGTTTTCTCTATCAGATTTTAAACTTTAGCACTTTAAGATCGGCATATGTGATACCAGGTAATACACTGCATACGAAATAACCTGAGAGTTGTCATAAATTGTGATATTCACGTAAATTGTAACGCTTGATAAACATTTATTATTAACACATTGTCAACATCAACCTACTGCAACCAAGTACTGGTAACTTCACCTTGACGAGGCTAACAGCTGGTCCGTTCGCTAATCCAGTCAGAAAGTTGTCAGAAGTCGTGGTAAGTCTTAACTAAACGACTAACATTTCTTTCTGTATCTTTATAATGCCTAATAACTGTTTTACCTGCAAGGTCGAAAGACAGGCTAAATTAAATACTAGGGGGAAAATTCCAGTTAAAATGGCCTATCAGAATGGCATGTGAGCTGCATGCCATAAAGTACATTTTTTGTTTACGAACAACAATCAAAAGATAGACTACGTATTGAAGTGAGTGAATGTTCGGTCCTCGTAGGGAAGGTCATTGGTCCCAGGATGAATGAAGCCATGGTAGAATTCAGATAAAGCCAGCAGAAAGGTGCACTACCACTTCCGAGGCCACTGCGGTCATCCAGGTTTCCATAATAGGTGATCTAACAAGGCATAACGCTGTATCGGGCCCAGAACAACCTAGAGGCAAACTCCCGGAGTTGGTAATAGAACTGCACAGGATTCCGCTGACACACTTTGTAAAAACCATGCTCACCTTTATTTTGCTTAAACAATCAAGTATCAAGTTAGCATAATACAAGTTAGTGAATCGTCAAGATCTAGTAACGGATTTCTTATTGAATTCCTCATTTAAATGACGGGTTCCCATAGTATAAAATTCACACACTGTCGTAGATTAATCTAGCAAAGACAGCAGTAAAGCATAATAAATTGCTACACCAATTACACAACATCATTAATTTAAAACTGGGATATATTTACTTACCTATTATTTCCATTGTTGCCACTGTTCCAGGTGTTACTAAAGCCATACTCGCCACTGTTCCAGTTGTTACCAAATCCATTGTTGCCACTGCTCCAGCTGTTACCAAAGCCATTGTCACCTTTGTTATTACTGCCACCGTTGTTATTACCACCGCTGTTGTTATTGCTACCGCCATTGTTATTACTGCCTCCATTGTTATTGTTGCGGCCATTGTTGTTACTGCGGCCATTGTTATTACTGCCACTATTGTTATTACTGCCACCGTTGTTATTACTGCCGCCATTGTTATTACTGCCGCCATTGTTATTACTGCCGCCATTGTTATTACTGCCACCATTTTTACCATTGCCACTGCGGCCATTATTACCAAAACCATCGTTAGCAAAGCCATTACCACCAGTGTTACTAAAGCCATTGACGTTGTCATCTCGTCGACTGTATCCTCCTCCTCCTCCTCCTCCATATCCTCCTCCTCCACCACCTCCACCATACCCCTTACTCGAGGGAATCATGATGGGTACAGGATAGTATTCCACTTTTCCTCCATCGTCATATCCTTTACTTTCGTATCCTTTCTTTTCGTATCCTCCCCCTCCCTGCATCATCAGGTTCTGCATTCCTTTTCCTTTGGCCTTAATCTTCCATTTGCCCCCCTTTCCTCCTCCCATGGGCATCATGACCGCTTGACCACCATAACCACTGCTGTCCACTGCAACGGTCAAACAGATGACCGCTAGAGCACTTAATATCTGAAACAAACAAAGAACATTTTAATGCGACGTAAAAAGATAAATGTCACTTCAAGTTTAAAAGCGTAACCACATAAAATATGTTTGGAGAAATAGCAGTAATTAGGGTGGTAGGATGGTTAATTGCGCGTGTACCAAACACAGCGGCTGTTCACACTCGAATACTGTCTTCCTCGTCCATGTCACAGCTACCTTTATTTTATACAGGCGTGGTCATAGCTTTTTTTTAAGTAGGCCTAAGCTACGCCTATTTATTTATTTTAACAGGCTTTTGTTTCATCCCACATATCTTTTGTTTTTTTTTTTCTGTTTTTTTTTTTCTTTGCTGTCCGCATCCCATACTAAAGATGAACGCCATCGCGGCCGACTAAAATAAAAGGCCACGTTAAGTGCCGCTGGTTTAGCTGTCGTAACGTGTCACCTCCAATGATTTTACATTATTTTTGTTAGCAATTACAGTGCAAAAAGTTTTTCTTAAATTAAAAATCTTTGAGAGGAAGAGCCAATAATTTTTGAAGCATTAGTTTTCCAACTTTATTCCCACTATCCTTTTGTCTTTTAGTTAGTCTGTTTATTAATGGGGAAAGTGACCTGCTGGTCCCTGATCCAAGGTCCCTGGCCCGAGCCTGAACGCAGCCTACATTTTCTGGACGAGAAGGACCCTGTGACTCCTCCTGCTCATATCGATTGTGGCATGTGAAAGGTCCTAGGAATTTCCGTTGGCATCTTCCAGCAAAATTGACCCTCTCCTCTGGCGTTATGGCTTCGTCCAGGAAAACATCAAACCTACTAAGTCGGTTTAGTAATATTTCGCAATATTAAGGGAAAAATATAAAAATTTAAAGATGAGCCACCAGCTTCACGATTTTTAAAACTATGAAAACTATGTCAGTTCCTAAGTATCTAATGGTTAGAGACCAATGATCGCTTGTCCGTCGCCTAAATGTCTGTACACCGTTTTCCCCACCATGTTTTCTGCCGTACGTGAGGATATTTTTTTGAGATGTAGTGTTGCTTTAGTTATTATAGTCTAGATAAGACAGATGTCACGGCACGAATTTCGTCGAGCATGGGACGAATTTCACGGAAGAAACGAATTTCTTAGCGATGTGACCAAGTTGCGACCAAGCAATGATTTACTTGTCATACTTGACTATACTCGCCAATAGCGTTCTTCAATTCTCTAAAACCACAATCACACGACATAACCTAAGGGTACGTTCAGCAATGTTCGAAGCTGCTACCGGAGCAGCGACAATCCGTAATCCTAGAAGAAGCTACATTTCTTTACATCCATTTCTAATATGTGTAACAAGAGCATGTGTGAATCCTACACCTCAATGCATGATTATGGAAAACTACCAGCCGGACCTATAAGGATATTAGTGGGGTAAACAAAATGGATGCCGCAAAACGAAGCCTTTAGGCGTTGCCAGGCGACGGATGAATTGGCCGAACACGATTTTCGGGAAACATCTTGTCGATTTTTAAAACAAAAACTAAATTTCAAATAATTTTAGATGTCAGTTTTTTTTTTTTACTTTGAAACCAATTTAAATTTCCTAAGATGTCACACTGCCATGGCGCAACCACTTGAGGTACAATTTCCTGAGGGGTGGGGGGGAGGGGGGAGAAATAAAGCCAAGTACGGGGAATAAGGACGTAGCATATTACTGCCATTTCTGGCTACTACAGTAAAATAACGGAGGGGGAGGGGGGCAGGGGGGCAAGCCCCCCGGGGCCTTCGACGTAAAAGGCCCTTCATGGGCCTTCATGGTAAAAGGGGCCTTCATTCCCCAAGCATCAGTAGTAAAGTAGAACTAATGTCAAAGAACGTTGTTGGGTTACAACTAGCTAAAAAAAAAAAGGTTCTCAGAATTTCAGGAAGGCATGGGGCCTTGTAGGGCTTTACCCCCCCCCCCCCCCCCCAAGCCTAGTTCCTTAAATCCGCCACTGGTTCCCACCAACCTGGAAAACACCTGGAGAACTCAGGAGATTTAAACTGTCTTTTATATGTGTGATCCTAAGTGCTGTATTTAAAAAATAATAATAAAGATACTCTTAAAACAATTACAAAGCCCTGTTGTTATGGGGAGCTCCTGCACTGGAATTTCAAATAAAGATACGCTTGTTTATGAGAAACACACACATCGTTGTAACGCAAAGCTACCAGGAATTATATTTGGATGGGCAGGGGCGCCAAAAACAAATTAAAACTCAAAATTGGGTCCAATAATTCAACTATGGGGTCTAGGGAGGAAAGGGGCGTCCCACGGATCCCTAACAACTCATTTGCAACAATTTTTTAGTGCGTTTTAAGCGCTAAAAATTCAAATCTTCAGAATTTCCTCAGTTGCAGTAAATGCCTTATTTGAATACTTTTTTCAGATTTTTTTCTCCTTGTGTTAGAGATCATTCCCTTCCCATTCTCCCCTAACCGGCAACATATTCTGAAATTGTAGACGCCTTGCTTTACAACGGCTATGTATTTCGAAATAATCAATAAGGGTCGGTACTATAGTTGTTTGCCCCAAAGACCGATCAATAATGTAAACGCAGCTAATACTTGTTTTTATAAGCATGGGTATTGAAATACATGTGATAAGAGGGACCAACGAAAAAGTTACTGCAGATTAGGGTACTGGTATAGGCGATATTGTATAGTCCGTCTGATTGGGGTTATAAGCCACTCGGTTCATGCGCCCTATTGCTGCCAGGTTCGCTTTTGATGGCGTCACAATCGATCTTGGCTCATTACTTGCGTTCTGGGCATGAATGCGGCGTTTTAAAAGCTTGCAAAAACTTTTTATATCTTTTACTTTGTACGCATGGATTAAAAAGCTTCAAGAACGAAAATTAACACATTTATAACCACAGAAGAACTCTACAAAAGTTCTCTTGAATTTTAGATGAAAATTGTTCAAATCAGAACCCGTTCACCTCCCTCAGAAGCACTCCACTCACACCAAAATGTCAGTCGTTCCATCGTTGCAGAGCACTAGTTTGAAAAACGGGCTGGAGAGAAATGAACCACTGATCTGCATATAGCGTTGCGTTTCTGAAAGGGTTTTTATGTTAATTTTCCTTCATGATTTTTTAATAATAATCACTGCAAACAGCGGTCGCCGGTGATTAGATGGCTTATCAAATTATCTTAATATTGCAAATTATGTTTTGTTGTTTTCTTTTTTTTTTTAGTAACAAGAGAACTTGGACAGCTTCAATGTAACATTCGTTTAGTAAAAAACAGCGGTGAGGCGACATACATTTTGGGAGAATTTCTGGTTGAATTGGTTGAATTTGGGCTCTTTGTTCCTTACTATAATAATTTTCAGTCTCCAGTCTACAATTAATACAATTTGTGTATTAATTGTAGTTAAATTATTACATAAATCACTAAAACACACCGGAGAAGGCAAACCCAATGACACAACAGCAAAAATCACACACTCAAAATAATCATGGTTCGATTAGACTTTATTATGGACTTTTATTTGATTGAGATGACGTTAACGGGATAGGAAATATTGCTTACCGAATCTTTAAACCAATTTAAGTGGATTATTTTTTCTGTTGTAATCTTGAGTTTCCTTTCTCAATTGAATAGTCGAGTGAAGTTAAAAAATAAACTCTTGGAATTCCTCATTGGCAGAGTGTGGAAAGTTGCTTATAAGTATCACTATCACACACACAAAATTTCTTCATGTGTGAGATGCTACCAGGACCATCAAGTTTAGCATTGGTACATCAATGGGCAGAACGGCGAAAAACAAATATGATGATTTAACTGTTTTAAATTCTAATTTTTAACTCATTTGATGCTCTCAGAAACTATACGTGAATATGCCTATATTATACAAGGAATTTTATTTTTTTTTTAAAACTATGGGAATAATTTAGCATCAAAAATAGACCAAAGTGGTATTTTAATTCAACGTCAGAGCAGTGGTCAAATGGGTAATAAAATAATAGCACACGCACATGCTGCGTGAAAACCACAAAGTTTTTGTTTTATGACTTTGTGGTTTTCACGCAGCAGGCGCGTGTGCTATTATTTTGGTATTTTAAGTTATTTTGGCCCATAGCTACTACTCACACTTGTGCAGAAAAAAAAATTCTTGGCAATTATGGCTATCTTTCTTGGTCTCTAAATGCATAAAACGAGATAATGTTAAAATTAAATTTAAAACAGTTAAATCCCCTGTTAGCCTCTTTCGCCATTCCGCACGTTGCCATACAATATTAAACCCAGGGGGCATCTCAAGACATGACTCCAGAATGATGAAATGTTTGTGTAATAGTGATGTAACGTTTCCCTGTCGATGGGGAATTTCAAATAAGTTATTTTCACGCACTCTATTGAATAGAGCGTATCACAGAAGAATATACGTGAAATCACCTTACCGATTTCTGCATCTTCAGCTGCTTGTGGTCTTACTAGTCCAAATGCAACACACACTATGACAATGAACGACGCTTCGTTTTCCTTCTTATAAACATTTAAGCAAAGAACAATAGCATCGACGTCATTAAAGGGAAGTCACGGCTTGGTCCTGAACACACAATTTTGTCACTCCATTCTAATTGTCACCCGTTCAACTCCGACAATTTTCAACTTGCCGTTTTTCCTTCTGCAATTCCGTTAATGACATTGTGTGTGCGTGTGTGTGTCAACGTGCCCATCAATCTGCAAGCAAGTTGTTGTTCCCCTGCATCACCTACCAAGCGAAAACCTAATTCCTTTCTGACTAATTGTTTGGTTACGTTTATCGTCCGAAGCAAGGAACGAAATCATCGTAGGTAACGCACGAGTTGTCTCACGGCAGTGAAAAAGCTAGATCCTGTCAAGTTGCGCGGAGCAAGGAAAGAGTGTCAGACCACCTGAAACTAATTCTTAACAAAGAGATTTCCGATTTAGTGCCACTTTCACTTATCAAGTGCTTTAAGTCGTAATTACTTCCATTATGATGACGAGGTTTTGACACTTACTGCGATTTTGCTTGTTGGAATAATTTAAGCTATTTTAATTAATCCATTTAACGCCATCCATTCCAGAGAAGGCCGAAGAATAAATAAAAAATAAAGGAAATACTGCAACATGGATCCTTCGGTACATCAACAACCGCCACCCTTTGAGTTGATTTGTGGTTGATGAATCAAATGAAACGACCCGGGGTTTCTGCTTAAATCTTACAGTTTAAACCCAAAGGACGCTAAGTCTTAATTTTGAGGCCTCGAAATTAGGCGGCGAACATGACTGAATGACTGTTATTTCCTAAATGCGGGTGCGGGTGTGTTGGAGGTACTACGTAATGCTCTGTTTTATTTACATTGTTTTACTTGTATGGTTGTATAGTTAGCATGTTGCGGGCGTACGGCTACGGGCCAGTGCCGTGTGAATAAACAAACAAACGGGTTTAGTGAGCACAATACAGAACAAACTCTGCAGTGAAATGGGCAAATGTTGTAGTATAGTAGTCCCTATTACGCTGCGACGAATGTTTGTTTTTATGTTTGCGTTTAGGGAGCACGAACCCGAACTGGGTTATTTGGCACACGATGATGAGAGGGACAATTTAGCTGCGACGACTGCAACTGCCTGCAACACTGCAGAAAACAAATGCGAAAACTGCTGTGCAATACTGATTATTACAACAAATGTTGCGAACAGCGTTTGTTTACTAATAAGAAGCTGCAAGCCGAGAGCTACAAACGTCGAACGGCTGCAGCAAGTAGTTAGTTTTAGTTTTTTAAATACTTCTGTATGATTAACATCGAAGCGTTTTGATAGCTGAAAGAAAAATGGAGTGCAAATTCAAGTGCTTTAAAAATAAGATAATTATTCATAAGAAAGGGGGGGAGCTACTTTCACATTGCTGTGCCACCATGCTGACGTGGCCCATTTTCGAACTGCATCCTGTTGTGAAGCTTTTGTGACAACTAGGACGTCATTCATGACTGGCCCAGTTTTGAAATTTTGATGCTGTCGCAAGACTTTTTAGGAAGGTTTCGCAAGACTTTGACAATGACGTGATTCAAGACTTGCACCAACAATTACCATTCTGCTGCTCAATGCGTTAAGCTTACCAGATACTCATTCTCATTCATGCAACATTTCATTACCTAAATTTAAAATTCTAAAAATTTAAATTTTTAAATTTTTAAATTCTAAATCTAATGTAAAATCATTGTAAATCGTTGCATCTTCTCCAACTTAACTGCATCCATCCTTCTCACCATTCCTCCCTTCAGCATACCCCAAAATCCAAAGCTTATTTCGGTCATTTTCATTCGATTTTCTAATTTCCCAATTCCCAAATGCCACAACTTCAATTCACCCCAGAATTTATCCTAGGATTTTCGCACATGAGATATACAGCCAGCGAATGTCCTTCAAATTTCCCAATTTTGACCAAAACTCGGCTAAAACAAAATTAAGCCTCACCTTCTGATTGATTGCAAGCCAATACTCACCCAACCCAGTGAATCAGTCCACCCCCAAAATAAATCCAACATTCACTAAAACTGCTAAACTCATTCCAACTTAGGCTAAAAAGTTTAGGCCATAATTCCCGTTTTCCCCTGTTCATCGCCAGTTTCCGTTTTTCCATTAGCGTTTTTAAATTAACATCACCAGAGTGACTTTCGAAAGAAAAAAATAAAGGAACTGAACCCATCACGCCGTATAATTAATATTGCCTTACTCATCGTGGGACGCATTTAGCCAGCTTGAATAATGCTATCATGGCAATTAACCAACGAATTACCGGCTCACTCACGAAGGCAAAGGATGCGTTGATTGAGTGAGCGAAGCGAATCAGTGTTTGTTATAGTCGTAAGTAAAACTGACATCATGAGTGTTCATTAAGCATAATCAGACCAAAAGGTTTTCAACGAAACTTAATTTGACGTCGCATTGACATACAAATGATAGACTTGACCATTATTCAAAAGGAGTATGCAACACCACCCGTGCTTTCAGCTAGTTGTAAATAACGAACCTTTTTTCTGCGTTTAGTCCGGATAATAACGCCAAGTAAATTAATTTTATTACGAGCAAGGCCAGGAGAGAGTTAACACGTGGACTACTTTTCCTTACACGGTATGGAGTACCCTAAAGCAGCAGTAGCTTATTTTAGCACTCTAAAAGATAGTGTGACGTATAATTAGGCCTCTTTGCGGATTAGGGCTATAGTTGAGTAATTATACCTATAATTTGCATCAGCAAATATTTACTAAGCAATCTTTCGGTACCTACGAAGGCAAAAGTAGACATGCGAAATGATCTTTCCTTTGGGCAGGGAATTAGTATACTAGGGCCAGCAGGAGCGGAGCGTTGGGAAGGGGATCGGCAGTTTCCCCGAGGTGGAGGTGGTGGCAGTTGCACCTACATTGTTGTTCCCCCTTCCTCTCCTTCCCTCCCCTCCACCGTTCCATCGCTCCTTCCCTCCCCTCCACCGTTCCATCGCTCCTTCCCCCTCCCTTACTGTTTTCATTCCCTTCCTCCTTTCCTCCTTCCTCCTGAAACGCTCCCTTCCTCCCTCCTCCCCATCCCTTTTCACTTTTGTACTGAATCCTCCACAGTTTTTACCCGGACCGTTTCATTTTTATTTTCAACTATACGAAATCATTTTTCAATGGTTGATAATGCAGTTGCATGCTTCTCGTGAACTCCAACTTGCTCTGCGAATAACTCAACTATAAACCGGACGGGAAGTCAAATGGGCTGGTAAATAAATACAGATGGAAACCCATCCGTTGCCATTTGGACTTAAATGTCAGCTTGTCTGAGTGAGAATTGAACCCTCGATCTTTGAGAACAACAAGGCCGAAACTTAGCCGCTAACCCATACTGATACCGTGGCAGTATGACTTAGCAGTATTTCAGTCCAAATGGAAACGATAACAGGTTTGCATCTGTATTTAGTTAATGACTCAATTAGCAATTCTCTCCCTACCGTGTTTTCACCGGTCTCAACTCTCCTAACCTCGATGCATTCAAATGAAGATCCATTTATTTGGGCTAATTTTTCAATGATCGTTGGGTTGAAAGTTGTAAATGTCAGAACGATTGTGTAAGACTTCGACGAACATTTTATGGTCTTTGCGGTTACACAAAGACCATAAAATGAAATTATTTCACTTAAACATTTATAAAAGAAGTAGTTATTTAATTAGACTAGTAACACTAACACTTGCCGCGACGGTTATGGGAAATCAAATCTTGACGTCTCGACAACACATTTAAAGATTAGTTGCTGAATTAAATCATATACCAGAAGACGGTGGTCCAGATTCCCTGACGTTCATTCGCTCGTCTGTCTTCACGCCGATGGCTGACTTTTAGCTTGGTTATTCAGGAATTGCCATGAATGGATCAATAAATAATATCTGGATGTGGTGCGGAGGATTTGTGGGCAATTTCTAGTTAAATGAGCCGAAAGGCACCCCTTGGGGTTGATGACGTCGGGAAGATGCTTAAGGTTTTGGGGAAAATGGCGTGGTTCGAACGGATGGGGGCCGCCATTAGTCAACGAGCCACGTGGGAAAATACAATGGTCTTTACATGAAATATTAAAAGTTAATTGGACAGTACACTAGAAAAGTGACTAAGAATGATTAAAAGTATGAGAATTAAAATGGTTGAATGTAGCTGCCCTGGTACGGTTGCGTCTGGCTGGTTGGATTGTTGTGTTGGGGTCATTGTTGGATTGTTGTTGTTGTTGTGTATCTTTGCTTTGTATGAAGTTAGATGCAGGATTCATGGTCCTGGACTAATTTCCTGCGTAAATAAAATTCAATTCAATTCGGGAACTTCGAAGGAAAAGCAGAAAATGGCACTCGGGAATGGCAGGATGTGATACCAGTAGCGTATATTGGCTTTGTTGCTGTTAGTTTGTCAAGTCAGCTTGTGTACTTAGAGTGGGCGTACGGCCTAGGGCCAAGGCCCCAATAAATTCTAATTCTAATTCTTCGGGAACTTGGAATTTCTCCAGCTAAATTCCGCTCTTGTCTTCGTAGGGCAGATAACCCAGTTTGGGTTCGTGCTCCCTAAAAACAAACAACAACAACAACGGGAATTTGGGAGTAACAGTTCGGAAATCGTCAATTCCGTAGGAAGCCCGACGCACACTTTCGTTTCAAGTAATTCTCTTCTCTTCTTGAATTTTCACATCAATATAAACACGCCTTTCAAACAAGAGTGTGCAGGCTTCACCCACGGCTGGCTAAGACAGATGCTGCTGTTCTTGCTATCAGGCCCACAATTTTCATTGTAGCCGGTGTTGGCTTCACCTGATCCAGAAGAGGAGTGATCCAATTACCGTCGCAATTCATTAAAAAGCTGTTTCTTTTCCCTACAATTCAGCAGCAATTTGCAGCGCTGCATGTAGGGGACGCGTCTCTTTTCCTCGTTTCGTGCTAGATACACCGATGCAAAAACAAAAGAGGTGCTAGCTCTGCCGAAGATTCCAGCCGATAACAAATTTCATCATCTGCTGCGAACATGATGTGTTCTAATAGTTGTGATGGATTTAATTGAAACCCACAAAGCTACAGGCAGGTTTAACACACAGCCATAAAATTCTATCTATATATTTGTCATTTTCGAGTGACAATAAAACCTTCACGATAACGTTTTTCAGTGAGTTCAACGATTACGGCAATCGCATGGACATAGGAGCGACCATTTTTTTTGGCTGCCTGGCTGATGACTCTCTTCTCTACTAATCTGCCAGGAGGGTGTTTCTTTTGGTCGTGTAGCGCTATGCGCTATATGACGTATACGTGATGTACGCATTTAGCAAACTTCTGCAACTGCTGCAAGGGAAACTGCTGTAACTGCTGCACTGCTATGGTTATCTGCAACAACAAAGAGAGCAAGCTTTCGCGTGGGATATTTACTAATTAATAACTACATTAGCCATTTGCTGTAAGTTTTGACCTCAGTCTCCAATTTCAAATCAAAAATTTGTAAGCTTATTTTCTCCATTATGTTGTTAACTCTTAAACCAAATTCGGTATACAGGCGCTCCATGTTAGGCAAAGGCCGAAGCTACATCGCTCAGACAGCCTATATTAAAAAGAAAAAACAGCTGTAGACAGTGAGCGGTAGAGCTTCGTACTATGGTTTTAAAGGTGTAAGGTTCAGTTCTCCGCTCATAAGCAGCCTGACATAAGTCCAGAAGACAACGAAAACAGGTTTTCATTGGTATTTCTTAAACACTAGCTGCTAACCAATCTAAGGATGGAGCCAGTCTAACCCTTGAAAGCAACCTGTTTGAGGACGACACGCACCCATCATGCATCCGTCGTTTGCTTTCATTATCGGATTACAGAAGAGCTATTTCTCAAGTGGCATTTCTCTCAATGAAGCCGATATTCATCACTCGCTTCGATATTAAAAATTTAGATCAGTTGAACTGATTTGCCAATCCATCTTGAATTAAATGCTTAATATGAAACGTAGTCATGCTGCGTCCTCATTTCAAAACAATTATTATTCATGAGTCCGTTCCTCGTTGTTCCAGTACATATCTCAAATGACCCATAACTTCGTTTTGTGACAGTCACCAAGTGATTTATTAAGTCGTCGCTTACGAGATTTATTTATTTCATGGCACGCTTTTCATTTTCAACATAATGACTTCAGTTACACGATCATTGATGCCTTAATGGCTGTGTCCAGCAGTGCGGAGCCATAGTAATTCAACAGATGATACGTTCCATA
>JAHWFP010118301.1:0-22074 GCA_023313725.1 Lithobius niger | reverse complement strand
AAAAAAAAAACTAAGCTGCCAAACTCATGTTTGAAAGGTTTTTCGTTCACATGAATGAATCGCCCATGCCGTTTCATGTATCTTATTTCAGCAAATGAGTTCTGACACACTTCACATTTAAATGGTTTTGCACCAATATGTCGGCAGACATGTTGTTTTTTTAAGTGTCTATTTGAGCAATTGCTTTGTTCCTACCTTACTTCACATTGAAATTAATACTCACCAGTATGTAGTCGTTCATGTTCTTTCAAGCGTGCTGATTGTGTAAATAGTTTATCATACTTTTTTCACATATAAACAGTCCCTCACCAGTATGTACATGCACATGCACATGTCTTAGTAAGTTACCTTTTTTGTCGAAAATATTTGTGTACAACTGACATTGAAATTGTGTTCCACTGCCGTACACATGTTTTTTTCAATTAAGCTATTTGTGCAAATGCTGTCACATATTTCACATTTAAATGGTCTCTCACAAGTATGTAGTCGTTCATGTTCTTTCAAGGATGCTGTTTGTGCAAATGCTTTGTCACATTTTTCACATTTAAATGGTTTATGAGAGTTTGAGACAAGAGGACCCTCCTGCGTAAATACGCTAGGGCAAAATAGCTAATTCAGCGATGAGGTAATCACTCTAGCAGTCCAGTGTACAATGTGACTGTCAGTATCTGATTTTGCAGTCCAGCAGTCCATTTGGAACACCGGTAGTCCATTTAGAAGTTCAGCAGTCAACCACACAGTCCGGAAGTCCCCCCCTCCCTTACAGTATGGCAGTCCAATCTCGTAGTCAAGGAGTCTGACTGGATTACTACAGCAGTTCAAGGATTCCTCGGCAGTGAGACTACTGTAGCAATCCTGGCAGTCACAGTCCATGTGCAGTATTAAGCTGAGTGGTTACCCCTTCGTAATTCAACTATTCATACCTAGAGGGCAGCAGGGCTTCCACTTGTCTCGTTCTGTTCACTTTGGGCTCCAAGTGAAAATTATTTCGTATACTGGGGCTAGTTTGGCCTTCCTACGTACCGAAAGATGGCTCAGACTTAAACTGTTATAAACTGTTTATTGCAGTCCAGATATAAACTCTTATCTTCTAGCCAATCCTTGATTCTAAGGAAAACAGCTTACGACCAAATTTGTCCAGATATTGTGAACTGGCGGATGCTGTGATAGGATGTAAAGGGTTTCTAAGACGTGCATGAAAATTATTTTCTCGGAAAATGACCTGGTTATTTTTAAGATCCAGGGTATGCCCTTTCTTTATCAAGGGGCTGAGCAAGTGAGTTGATTTTATCTTTATACGCAAGGTTGTGTTTGTGCGATGAAATCCTTTTGTTGAGTTCCTGTTTCGTGGTTCCTATACAACTAACAGTGCATGCTGGTTCGTCATACAGGATTTGATAGCTGACGTGTTGCGAACCAACATGAACAGCTAGCCATATAGGAACCACAAAGCAGGTACTCAATAAAAGGATTTAATCGAACAAATCCACCTTAAACATAAAGATAAAACCAACTCTCTTGTTCAACATCAGATAAAGACAGGGCACACCCCGGATCTCAAAAATAACCAGGTCACTTTCCAAGAAAATAATTTTCATGCATGTCTTAACTTAGTGACCTTTTGCATCCGAACACAGGTCCACAATCATTTGATGCCTAATAATAAACAGTTTTCGGAATAAACGTCAATCCTTCTCAAATTTGGAATTGCAATTTTTTCCCGCCAGGGCCATCCCATGTAAATAGCCAACCCTTCAACTTCACGAATCACTTCTTCCCTATTTCGTCAGGGAGAGGTCGACCCAGGCTTAGCTTTGTGCTGACTGGACTTTATTTTAACTTTTACTGCTCTCGTTGACTTGTCTTGAAATGGGAAACCATTTAAGTGTATCTTGTTTTGAATTTTAGGTTACGCTAAAGCAATTTTTTGCCAAAATGTCATATTTTATTGCATAAATGAGCAATTGCTGGTTTTTTACCATATTAAAACAATTAAACATGATCCCATCGTAACATCCGAGGACTGCAGCGAAAGTCAGTATGCGGGCAGCTAGACGAACAAATTCATGTGGTAGGGAAAGTCCCTTGATCTTACGATTATACATCAACTGCTGTTGCCTATGAACTACCAAGACATTACCCACATCCCTACAAACAAGCTTTACAGCAATCACAAGTACTGACACCAGAGGGAGCTACAATGTGGCATCTGTAGAGTGTCATGGTAGGCCATCGGTAACGTAGTTGATATGTAATCGGAAGGCTGGGGTTAGATTCCTTGCCACCTAATGAAGCTGACATTTTCTCATCTAGATTGCCGCACACTAGTGTTGATGCAGCCCCTGGATGGTACAAGGGGTCCATGCTTACTTGTCTTCTTTACTGCAGCTTTGTTTCAGCTCGTCCATTGTTTTTAAGTCGAAAGATTTTGCGTACGTGAAGGTGTTAGTGCTGTCACGGCCCTTAGGTCAGAATTGCTCAACAATCTTTAAAATTAACATCCGATGTCATGTGCTTCATTAAATGTTCAACTATATTAACTTACCAAAGATATAATCTGTGGAGCAGACATAGCTCCTATCCTATTGAACATACCACCAGCTCCTATAGCAACTCCTCTGAAAGATTTTCAAACAGAACAGAAATCAGAGATAAGTGTATTTTTAAAGTAATTTGTGTGGGTATTAAATGTATAATTATGGAAATTTGCATAAACAATTTGCATAAACAATTGGCACTGCAGATCTTACCTAATGACGGTTGGGAACAGCTCAGATGTCAGCAGAATGACACATGCAAAAGCAATGGAACAAATAGCTTTGCCAATCAAGGCACAGCCAGTAGCAACTAGAGTTAGATCAAGAGTGTCACCTAAATGGCAAAAAAAAAAAAACAATAAAAACATTATGAGCCAATGATTTTGAGGATGAAGAATTGGGTGGATAGAAAATGCCTAGTCGATGCAGACATTCTAGTTTTCGGTTCAGTGCTTATTTAGTAAAAAAGTCACTGTAAGGTTTTATATCAGTTTACCACGTTGATGCCAAAATTGCAGTGGTATGCATGGGGGGGGGGGACGTAGAAAAAAGGCCTTTTTCTGCCCGTTTTAAAGAAAAAACGTGCCCTATTTTGTTTTTCTGCAGTGAAAAATGCTGGTCGCAGCGAGGAGAAAGGGCCTACAGACCTAAAAAGACAAAAAGAAAGCCAGGAAACCCTAGAAAGGGGCCATAAATAGTAAAAAAAAAAGTGAGTGACAAGCCAAAAAAAAGGGACCCCGAACATTTAAAGCCACAGCATGCCCTCTTACTGAAAGTTGCCCCTGCCCTCTCGGATGTCTGTGCTTGCCGCTGCAAAATTGTGATGGCCAATACCACGGATGTTTTCAAATATTTTAAAACCAACTTCGATATAAATACCTTGCTGGAATTGATCGACATACCTATCGCATCTTTATAAAAATCTGTCAGACCAAAATAGCTGGTAATGGATTATCGTTGTCCGAGCCATTCATATAACTGCTTCACTAAAAGCATTGAAAGAGAGCTGCAGACTAACTAACTACCAACGATCTTAAGTGCTCATTCGAAAATTTGCTACACAGTTCAGTGTGTTTCGATTAACTTTTGGTCATAGCGTAAATTTCGAATTAAAAAAAATTCCTCCTGTATTATCATCTTGGATCTGCTACAAAATACTTCCACGACGATGCTCAAATCCAAAAATTTACAAAATACTTCTCAGTATTTGCGAAATCCGAATTTTCGACAGGCAGATTGACCGAAACTAGGTGGGTACTCCTCCTGTCTCATCAGGCTCTCCTAGTGTGATTTTCTATTTACAACCGCTGCAGCCACTTCAACATGGAGTTACTTCGTGATAACCATTCCAATCGGGCGGTTTTCATGGATCTGCTACTGTCGTGATGTCAAAGATTGGATAGGTTTAGGAGGGTTCTAGCAAAAAATGCCCCCGACAAAACGCCCCTGGAAAAACGCCCTCGACAAAAACCCCCGGGAAAAAACGCCTCCAGGAAAAAACGCCCCCAGGAACAAAATCCCTTAGGAAATAATGTCCTTAAGTAAATAATTTTTGGTTCGCTTCTCTGGGTTCACCCCATTTATTAACTACACTTCCTTAAGTAGTAAGGTTCAAAATTGGCTTGTTCATCTACACGAGCATTAGTATGCTTCAGATGATATAAGGCTCCAAGAAATTTATTAAAAAAAAAAGGTTGTAATCGTAAGCAATTCCACGCTCCGAGTACAGATTCCGTTAGCGAATTAGTACCTTTACGACACCCTGTCCGTTTGCATTTGATTTACTTTGAAGATAAACCGTTTTTCTTAAAAAAACCTATACAACATAAACAGGGACATTACAATTCTGAGCAATTTCACGTCCCCAGTAGGGATTCCTCTAGCGAATTTGCACCTTTACGGCATTCACTCCGTTTGTGTTTGATTTACTTAAAAGACATACTTTTTTTCTTAAAAACTGATACGACTTAGTGAGATTAAAATTGTGGGTTATTCCACGGAGGTAGTCTTGGATAGGGAGATCTCAAGAATTGGAGATGGTGTGCTGGATCCAAAGACTTTTTGAAGGAGAAAGAAGGCTAGTTTACGGAAAAATTAGCAAAGTATGTGAATTGTAAACGGAGGAGAATTTAGTAAATGCGCAAAGATATTAGTTAAACAAACTTCTTGGCGCTCTAAGTAATTTGAAGCAAACTAATGCTCGTACAGATGAATCAGCTCAATTAGGAATGTCACTGGATGTTTTTGACGGCGAATGGAGTTTAGTTTAAAGAAAAAAGTACCAAATACGCAAAATACTTTTTTTTAATAAATTTCTTGGAGCATTAAGTTATCTGAAACAAACTAATGCTCGTATAGATGAGCCGTCTTAAATCTGAGGCTCAGCTACGATGACCACCACAGGGGCATTTTCCCCTACTTGGGGGCGTTTTTTCCGGGGGCTTTTTGTCAGGGGCATTTTTTCCCCGATACCGTTTAGGAGAGTGGTACACGAGGAACTTGTTATACAAACATGCTGAGAACGGAATTACTAGTTCAGTCAATCGCACCCAGAGGGCACCAGGAGTTCTTTACCAGAGGTTATACTTAATGGATTTGAGATAACTTCGGGCTCTAGGTGGAAACTGCTTTGCATACTGGGCCTAGTTTGGCCTCCCTGTAAGATTGCTTTCGTAATGCATATTATAGGCCCAATTATACAAATATAGGCCTAACTGCATGTGGCACCATTAAGAAGAGTGGCAACAGACTACAGTACCTAAAATCCAAATGAAACAGGTGTACAAACATCAATGATTTTAAATCAGTAAAAACAGTACCGGTAATCATTGAACATAGAATTATCGCTGGGATCACAAGTCCATCAAAAGAGGCAGTAAAATCGTAAAATGTGATGGGAATACTCACTGAGGTACAAAGCAAGGTCTCTGGGATAAAAGGAAGCAAGTTACAGCTTTACTGGCTTAATTTTTTTACTTGTTTCATTTGAATATTAGGTATCCTGTCAATGGCCCACAACGAATAAGGTGTAGAAATATAGAGATTCTACTAGAGAACTTATTCTTGCAGGAGAATCGAAGTTCTCCGAGAAGAATCTGACGAAACTTTGTTACTTTTGGAATCCATCCCTGCTGTACAGCGCTCTGTAAAAAAACCGTCATATGGCGTCATTTCCCTGGAAAGGCATGCAAATCAAGTCCTTTCAACTCCTACTTCCTCTCCACCTCTGCCTTCCCCTCCACTCGTCACTCGTTTTCAGCATTCCGAGCAGGGAGGTGGGCGGGAGATTAAACTAACACAGTTTCGTCGGATTGTACTCGGAGAACTTCGATTCTCCTGCGAGAACAAGTTCTCTGGTAGAATCTCCATTTCTTCATCGTAGAAGCCTCCTCACTGTGTAACTTTTGGGATAGATTAGTAAATGTGCTAACCATACCGGAATTTTACCTCATTTCACCTTCGACAGACATGCGTCTCCACAATCTAGCTATTGTTGCAACTGCCAAAGCTCACGCACCAGGCGGGTCAGGGAGAGACCTCGTGCCCGCGGAAGCCTTGGATGGAGACCTCGTGCCTTATTGACATACGTCACAGAAACGTCACTATCGGAGAACTTACGCATGTCTGTTCCAAAAGCAGATCTCTAATCACTTTCACCGCATTGACGATTGCAAGCAGCTCTTTCATGTCAATACATAGAGACGACTCCGACACCGGCCAGCGGCTCTGGGGGTCTCGCCCATCCAGTGAAGCACCCCAGCCAATATCCAATGCATCCCTGGACAGGATAACTGTTGCGTCTTAGTGCAACCACTCCGGGGTCCAGGCTGACCTCCAGCCAGTTAAGATACCAGACCACCACTGCAAGTCACCCTGCGACCTAGCCAATAACTGACCCGCCAAACTAGCCAAACGCGACCACTGCAACAGGTTGCTCTACCAAATCTCACGTGCCTTCTGGCACTGAGTACAACACAAACCACACTCTCACAAAGACCGAGCCTACGTCTCAAGGTCCCGACTGGCACCCATTCTTGGCCTAGCAGCCTTTGAACCAACCGTAGCAGGCCATGTTGTTTATGATGTGGTAGTATCAAATGTCCCCTTACCAGATCAATCTCCATACCAAGGAACTCTATGCTGCAAGTAGGCTGTATAACACAGTCTTCCCAAAACTCGGGAAAAACCACAATACAGTCAACGTGGCCAACGTCTTACTCACATCTTTGCGAAGTTCGTCATTTTGGGGGAAGACTGGCCCAAAATGCCAAACTCATCCAGGTACGTAAACACCAGAATACCTTTCTGCCGTAAGAAACGATACACCAGTTTAATTAGGCCCATGAAAATGCAAAGCGCCGATGCCAGACAAACGGCAGGACCCGAAACTGATATAGCACACTCTTCCATGCAAACATTAAATACCTCCGTGCGCTCGGTGCCACCAGGACCGCATAACAAGCCTTGAAATAGTCCACCTTTGCCATCCACCAATTACGTCTCAAATTCCGGACCACCATAGGCAGAGTGTCCAAGACACACTTCCTCAATCACACACGCTCATTCAACCATTTGAGGTTTAAAATAATACGCAACGACCCGTCGGGTTTCGAGATGGAGAAAATCAGGGATAGAAATCCTACTGCACCACCTGGAACGACTTCAATTACATCCTGCGCACACATTTCATGCAACTTAGGTTCAATTCCGACATGGATGTCTGCCTCGGGCGGGCCAGGCCATACTTTCATCACCGGGGGAAGAGTCGCATAGGCCAAATGCCGTGCCACGTATCGTTTGCAGAGTCCATGCCGACGCACTGATGACCACCCACTCTGCTTCTTTCATAGCCAAACTTCCCACCTGCCACACAGGCATACTCCGGGTCTCTTCAACGCTTGTCCTTAGAACAGTCAATTCACCTAGGCGTACCCATACATTCCGACTGACAGTCGGCCATTCCGCTTCGGCTCGGACCTCCCAGTTGTACCCGCCTCACTTCAACAAGTTGTATATATAATACAACAACGACATGTGGTGTTTCTCCACACCTCGCGAAACACATTCACAGAAATTTTTCACCAGCGTGACGGTACTATTGCCCAACAATCTCTTGGCTTCTTTCTCAGTCTCGGGCCCTTTTTCTCCACCAAATTCGTACACCAAGGTCACCTGTATACTAACTCCTACAACACAACCATCCACTCAACGATGATCATCGCTCTAACTACTCACCAGTTTCAAGTCTTGCCTACGCGAGCCGCCATCTTGTTCCAAAGCGAAGAAGCTAGCCTCAAACCAGGTCTTTCGTCTTCCTGCTATCCAAGACAGTAGGCCAACACGACCGCTACCACAAGCCTCTACCAAGGCTACCACGCACGTTCGTAGACAGGTTAAATTCCTAAATTTGCCGACGCCCGTCTTTTCAACACCAAGAGCACTCGTTGTCCATCCGCGCCAGAGGCAATAAAAAGAGTGACCAATGGAGGGGAAGGCAGAGGTGAAGAGGAAGTGAGAGCGGAAGTGACGCGATTTGCATGTATTTCTGGAGAAATGATGCAATATGACGGGCTTTTCACAGAGCGCCGTATGGCAGGGAAGGATCCCAAAAGTAACACAGTGAGGAGGATTCTACGATGAAGAAATATTGTCATCATGTGAGAGGTGTTAATACATTCGATGGGAGCTTAGTTGTTATGCTTCGGTTTATACATCCACTTATCCATTTTTACCTTTTAGAACTTCTCGTAAAACTTACTAGTTAGGTAACTTCCAGTAACAACAGATGCAATGCAGAGGGTTCCAGCACAGATAAAGGACACAGCATTGGGGAGGCGACGACCTATGCTACAGAATCAAAAAATAAAATGGTTGTTTGATCACAGGGAAGAACACATTTTAACGTCACCAGCTATACACCAAGACGAACTTACAATTTTAGAGATGGGTACAAGATGATACGACTGACCATTTCTATACTGGCACTAATCAAGAAGTTGACATACTTGTTGCCACCTAGTGATGGAACTGTGAAGTTAATGCCATAGTAAGCAAGAGACACTGAAAACCTGAAATACATAAAATAAAAAAGTAAATATGTGCAGGGATGTATAATTCTTGTTGATCAAATTTCCCCCAAATATTTCCAATGGTATCTATACCAATTTTTTTCATATTACATTGTACAGTATATTATTATACCATTTCAGAGATTTTCCACAATTTGCTGAAATTCTCACAAACCTCATTTGGCTATTCCGACATTTTGTGCTCCCCTGAGTGGGTGAAACGAGTACCACTTGATACAAGCTATAGAGCAACTTTCATACAATGTATTTGTCTTGTAGTACTAATGCACAGTCACTGTGGTCTTGTAGTAGTCTGGTAAGTATGATAAAAGAGTTTAAAATACGTAGTGTTTAGTTTTTCTGAACATTCACACTACTTTAAACTCTGGAGTTTTAGCACGGTGTAAATGTAAAGGTAATCTGTATTGATCCAGATATCGAAGCATTGTTTGCGTCTGTATTTATGTAATTGATTAAACACTCAAACATCCTTGAAGGAAATGATCAATTCCTACGCTAATAAAGATTGTGAAGGGGCTAAAACTAGATGTAAAAGGTTTTAATCAATGAAGAATAAAGTGGAATACAGCCTTTGTGACATTTCTCTGAGGCTTCTCAGGTTGTAACTTGTTGGGAGATCACATCTGTATTTTTATGCTTTGGTGTTTTTTGCAGTAATTATCATTTAGTGTGTAAACCTGCTAGAAGAATGAACATACTTGACCTAATTTTTATCAGTAGTGAGAGGTATTTTTGATGTTGTTTTTATCACTAAATCTAGTAATCACTCAATGAACTTTACTGTAGCCTTCCGACGCAACCACCTGCTTATAACCACATTACGACTTAGAAAGAAAAAAACTGACCACACCATTTAGGCCAGCAAACGTTGAATTGACGTTTCTCAAGCACTGTAGCACTAATCTTTCCTTATTTTTTTTTCAAAACGGATGCCCTTTACAAGATCACGATGTCAGGATGTCTCTGCAGGCATCACAGACTCACAGTAAGTAACACTGCAGACATTGCTTGCTTGGTTTTAACTGTGAGCATCAACAAAGAACTTTTTTTTTACCAAAAAGGTCAGTTCTCTAAAAGGCCAGGGACAATGGCCCCCTTGCCCCTACCCCCGTGTGCGCCAAGTGATTCTCAGAAGAAATAAATGAATACAGTGAAAGTTATCACTTACTGACCATACCTGAAGGCCATCTTGGAGTTGGACTAGGCGGCCGTCCTTCAAGTAATCCTAAGAGAGGAATTAAATAAATGCAGTGAAAGCCACCGCTTTCAGTCACTGACCATACTTGTTGGCTGCATTGTGTCCAGGCAAGATGGCCTTCAATTAGTAAAAATTCTGAGAGATGATTAAAATTAATAAAGTGAAAGTCACCACTCACTCACCATACTCAGTGGTGTGCACACAACCATGAGAGGACGGGGGGTGAACTTTTGATAAAACGATAAATCAAGTTTCCCAATTTGACATTTTTAAATATACATAATTAGGCCAAGCAATGTTGAGTTGAAGTTTCTCAAGCATTGTAGCACTAGACGGTCTTCCCTTATTTTTTTTAACGGATGCTCTTCACAAGATCACGATGTCAGGATGTCTCTGCAGGCATCACAGACTCGCAGTAAAACATGAAGACATCGCTTGCTTGGTTTTAACTGTGAGAACTTTTTTTTTAACAAAAGGCAGTTCTCGAAAAGGGCAGGAACAATGGGCCCCTTGCCCCTACCCCTGTGTGCATGCCACTGTTTCATACCCAGTGGCCACCTTGTGCTCAGTTAAGATGGGTAACCTTAAAGTAGTTCTACGAACTGAATAAATTGAATACAGTGAAAGCCACCATTTACATTACTTACCATACCTGACAATCTTGTGTCCAGATAGGACTACTATAAAGTGATTCTAAAATAATTTGAAATTAATTGAAAGTCACCACTCACAGTCACCACTCACTACTAACCACACTACATCAGCCATCATACATCCAGAAAAGATAGTTGACTTCAAGCAATTGTAACATACAATTAAAAGTGAATTAAGTGACTTCTAGTAATTTTAAGCGATGACCACTACCAGTGACAACTTACCGATACTGACTACGCTTGTCGGCTATTTTATGTTCAGACAAGATTGTCACAACCTTCAAGTGATTCTTAGTTATTCCGATACTAAGAGATGACCTAAATGCACGCAGTGAAAGGGGCACACTGAAGACAAAATAACGGCAGGGGGTTGACGCTGAAATTTCAGACTGAAACCCAATTTTTTTTTACGAAAAAAATGGGTGACTTCTTTTTTTTTTCTTTCGCTATTTACCAAATTTTTTATAATCTTAGTTTTATCCCATCTCCCTTTGTTGAATGAGGGTCATTTTTCTTACTCAGACTTTGGTTGGGAGAAAGGAAGCATGTCACCCCTTCTTTTCAGCCCTGAGTGAAAGTCACAATGTTGGTTATTGAGAATACTTGTCGGCCATCTTATGTTCAAAAAAGATGCCTGATTTTCAAGTGATTCAGTGAGACGGATTAAATAACTAGAGCAAAATTCACTAAGTTACTGATCATGCTTGTCAGTCATACTAATGTCCAGACAAGATAGCTGCCCTTCTAGTAGGCTAATTCTAAGCTCTTAATTAAATGAATAGCGTGAAAGTCCCCACTTACAGTATGGGACTGTACTTATTGGTCATCTTGTGTAGCATTTATTGTAAGTGGTAATTCTGTAAGGGAAAGTGATAGTTTCTTATTGGAAATTTAAATGCTTATTGTAAAAGTTATTCATTGGATGTGATTGCATAGGCTTTGTACTATACTTTTCTCAGGTCATTTAGTGATAATATGATAACCTCATGTCTGAGTTGAATTCCCAGCTTTTATTGTTGACCTTTGCAATTTTATATCCTGCAGTTGTCTTATTTACGGATCCTCAACTTCAGTAGTACCTCAATATTGTAATCCTGATTATCCAAACATACAGATTATCAGAATGCCAATTGTCAATAATTTTCAAAATTAGACGAAACGGAAATTCTGACTTCTTCTATTTCTGTTTTTTTTTGTAGCATTTTGATCCAAAACTTGTCGTCCTCTTGCAGGTTAAACCAAAATTTCCAATTAGTCTTATCTGATCAGTAACTGTAAGTGGTAAATTTCTCTCTAGTAATTTAATCCATCTCAGAATCACTAGAACGTCAGTCATCTTTTCCGAAGATGGCCAACAACTGTTGTCATAACCAATATTGTGACTTTCACTCAGGGCTGAAAATAAGGAGTTAGGGGTCGCATGGGAGTGAGGAGGGGGGGGGGGTCTCTTTGAACCCAGGTGAAGCAAGCCAAGCACAGCTGAGTTATCAGAGGATTGGCCTATGAAGTAAGGAGATGTGAGATCGAATTGTGTTACTATTTATCCATCATCACTTATAAATAAGACATAAATCACATTAAATAATATAATGGTAAATTTGAAATAGCCATCAGTGAAAATCACACACTACAGTACACACTTAGGTTTCATTCAAGTGATTGACCCGGATTCCAACTGGCATACCAGTCAGTCTACAGATCACTACCACACCAACTTGATATGGTCACTTGTCCACAGGCCAGTACACTTCAGTAAAAACAGTACGACAGTGATCTGGTTTAAAAGGGACGGTAAGCCAATGGGCTCCAGATTGGTTAAATAAATACGGATGCAAATCTGGTGATGGACTAGTGAGCCACTTCGAATCCGTGTCACATCACTTAAGTGAAACTTGAGGACTTAAAGTGGCTTCTGTATTACTATTTAAAGTGTGTGATTTTTGCAAATGGCTCATTTTCAATTTTCCGACTTATGTACACATTGGATTATTTCTAAAAGGATCCCTCTGGGCATTCATCTGGAGTGGAAGGAGTTAAGGCGCTTTTATACACTGAACTTACCAATATTCTCGGGACACATTTTACTGTAATTCAATTCACTGGTTTCAGTTTATTTACCTACCACATGAAGACTATGGCGATAGTGGTTCGTCGGATGTAAGGGGTACGGAAAAGGTCTCGGAAATCATGTTTATTAGAACTGCCACTTTCTGATTTGGCAAGACGATGGGATAAAGTGGATACATCATCTTCTATGTTTGGGATATGAACCTTGTTAAATTTGGCGCAACGCTTCGCTACTGCCGTTGCCTCAGGAACACGGTTAGTAACCAGCAGCCATCGCAAGGATTCCGGAATGAGCCTAAGAAAGAAAGGAGAAAAAAAACGTTTAATTTACAACACCTAATTCTTTCCTGTTCCTGTTAACAACGGATGGACAGGGGTTAGAGTTACGTAAAGGTGCACATTGAAGACTCAGTAATTTCCTCTGGTAACTTAGCCTTAGTTGTTTTCATGGGCTCTAGAGGAAACCAGGAATCACTGGCTCTAGATCACTCGCTCTAGGGGTGACCAGGGATCATGTCAGTCTTGTTAAAGTAATACTAACAAGACATCAATCCGATATTTTTCACAATAATGAGTGAGAGCCGAAATGAATATAGACAATTTTCCGTGCTTCCCTTTATTAACGGATGGGTGCGGCATACTGGCGTGAATTTCCCCGAAATTAAACCCTTCTCTTTACATTTATTTAATGTACTGAAATATTTAATTACCATTAAGAGAATTGAAGGAGTCGGCCAGTAATATTAAAGCTCTTTGAAGGCCCAAGCGTCAGATGTCAAGTGGAAGGAACAACCATCGTGTCATTTGTGTTTTGCCGTATGACGGAGGAAACCAGAGTACCCGGACGAAATTTTCTTGCAACGGGCGGGAAACAACTGGAGAAAAACCCATACATATACACTTCCGTTCACCAGGATTAAGCCCGGTTCTCTAAGAAGCCGGAGATGTACAGCCTGGACCAAAGCACATATAGAATCTGATGCTCCAGTGCTCGCGGCCACGCTAAATCTTAAGACAGCTCAAAATACATCATAAATGATGGTCATACTTCGGCTGTCTAAAATACATTCCTCAGTTATCCATTCCTTTGGATGTGGGGTGATGTGTAGTGCCATATCATCCCTCACTCAATGGAATGGCCGATACACCTACTACTATGACAAATTACAGTGTAAATATTTGCAAACACTCACTGCATTATAAACTAAGTAGGCCTTATGGCAGTCTGTGTAGCATACCACAAGACCGCCCATTACAGTTGACACCAAGACTATTTATCCCCATATATTAGGAAAATTGGACAGAAAAAATGGATAGGACCACTTTGTAATCAACCCAATCCTTATAATAATGCTGGATCCGGCTGAGCAGTTAAGAAAAAAGGCCGAACAATCACTCCCCCCCCCCTCACGCCCACATTGCAAGTGGACTCTTCCATTCTACCAGCATGGTAAGTGCAGCCGGGAGGGAGCGGCCGATCAACTCACATACGGCTCACAATAAGATGTACGAGGCACGGGCACGAAAAATGTCGGGAATAGTGTCAGGAAAAGTGTGCCGGGAAAAGTGTGTCTGTAAACTTAATACATGGCCGGCCCCGTGTATAGAAAGGGCTTCGTCTAGTATTTAAATAATACCATTTCCTTTTTCTTTCTTTTTTTTTGTAATTTACATTAGTGAGTGTATTCAAAACGACCATTTGGTACGTAGAACCACTAAATTAGGTCAAAATATGGGAAGTCGTACTTCTCTTGGACACGAAATAATCTCAAAATTGCAAGTGGAAACCCTAATGCCCTTTAATTGCAGTCAGCAGACCTGGTAAATATCTGCCTGGCGTATTATACGCCTAATTTCTCAAATATAGGCTTAATCACACAAATGTAGGTCTATTTGCACGTGACACCATCGAGGAGAGTGGCAACAGTTCTCTTCATGTGTGGAGAAAACTCATCCAGATATAAACGCCAATCCTGATTATATACAAAAAACATTATACATAGTTACAATTGTTTGGTAAACTTTTGAACTCAGATGTGTGAAACTAAAAAATATAACATTTTTACTGTACGTTTTTAAAAGCGCAATATAACATCATACACACAACTACCTCACAAGTTTGCCGAAAACTACACTCAACCATCAAACAAGAGTAACGCACAAGCATCATTGCTCCAGCACCGATTGTAACATCATCAAAAGCGAACTTGGTATTTTTAACAATTCACGCTTTTTTTTGCTCCTAACTTCCCGATAAATAAATTTACACCCATCCAGACAAGAACCCCGTTAAGTAGAACCCACTTAATATTGCATAACGAGCCACATATTATTTGTTGATGCCTAAACTGGCCAGGTTCGCGTTTGATGGTATCACATTCAACGGTGATGCAACGATGCTGGTGCATTGGTCGTTCGATGAATGAGTGTCTAGTTTTCGGCATACTTGTCTACTAATTGTGCATATGACGTTGTTTTGAGTTTTTACATTGTTAACACGGAGTACAGACGTTATGCTAAAGTATTATGTAGTGGAAAACAAGCGAATTCGTTCGATGTCTAAGGCGGTTTAACTGAACCGAACTGGAAAGGAAAGCGAATTAACTTTCCTTTAAGGTTTCAGATACTGCAGCGTTGCTGTGCTGTTTAGTTTACGTGAAACCTTACTGCTGTATTCGACCGCTAGACACGTAAATAAAATTAAAGCCATTTCAACCACTAAAAAAAAAAGAACACTACACATTAAAAAACAGGAAGAAACGGTTACTTAACGTTTCATTGCGCCATGTATACAGTGGAAATAAGAGCCCACCTTTCACAAATTTGGAAACCTGCACAAAGAAGGGACTATACAGGGTGTCCCTAAAAGTCCCACCCTGTCCCAGCCTCATAACTTTTTAAGGGGTTGAAAGAAACTAGTGAAACTCTGGCAATATTTGGTTAAAGGATCTATCTTTTTGTACAACCGGCATAACGCCTGCCCCCAGGGGCCCCAACTCAGAAATTTCCAATGGAATGGGGGATAAAGGAATATGTTATTTGAAAGGTCTTCATTAGGCGAGTAAATTGCCGCAACGATAGCTTCGATACGATGAGTCCATCAAAAATGGCAGCCAGTCAAACATTAGGAATTTCCTCTACATTCCTATGTCTTACTCAGGCCAAACACGTCATAAAGGGACGTAGGTGGAAGCAAAATGCTTCGTTCAACATAGTTGGCTTACACCCACGTCTTCTGTGGTTTGAAGGGACGTAGCAAAGCATTTTGCTTCTAGCTACGTCCCTTTATGACGTCTTTCGCCTGAGTAAGACATAGGAATGTAGAGGAAATTCCTAATATTTGACTGGCTGCCAAATTTTGGATGGGCTCAACGTATCGAAGCTATCGTTGGGGCACTTTATTCGCCTAATGAAGACCTTTCAAATAAGGTATTCCTTTATCCCCCATTCGATTGGACATTTCTCATTTGGGGCCCCTGGGGGCCCCCCGAGGTGGACAGGCGTAATGCCGATTGTACAAAAAGGTAGATCCTTTAACCAAATATACATTGCCAGAGTTTCACTAGTTGCTTTCAACCCCTTAAAAAGTTATGAGGCTGGACTGGGACTTTTGGGACACCCTGTATTATTAGCTTTTTGTTACACATATCCACCCAGCCACACACATCTCACGCATACTCTACTTTTTGGACTGAAAATGCTGATGATGCGTCATGATTAGTGTTTTTTTTTTACGAGTTTAACGATGACGTTTAGCCAAGTAAAAGGCACCAATCATTAGCTGACGAATTGTGTACAAAAGTAAAAATGGCAAAAACATTTTAATGCAGTAGTAAGATTTCACACGGACTAAACTACAGCAACATTGTGGTATCTGAAATCTTTGAGGAAATTTTATACGTGTTCCTTCCTGATTTAGAATAGAAATTTGTCGGTGTCATCTAAGAGAAGCTATGCACCCTCCCACCCCTTCCCAAGATAAGAAATTGTTCAGGCGGTTTTTAAAAGAATTAAGCGTAGTACCCACTACTATACAGGCGTAGGAACTCCATTCCAGGGTTTCATGACTTTCGAAAAAAACAACGCTAACGGATGTTGCCAGAGGACATATTCTCCAGCAGCTTGAAAAGATGACCCCAGGTTTAAGATGTCGAGAATGAGAAAGGATCAGAAATGCTGACATCAGTAAGACAGTGTAAAATTTGGCAGGTTAGCATAAAGTTTCCTTTGAGGAAACGTGAGTTGATGGAGGCAGGAGAAAGTTACTTTATAGACATTCCCGATATGGGATGAATTTAAGCGACAAACACCACTTAGCAATATCATGCTGGCAAGTCTTCAACCATGTCAGAAAAAAAGGCTTAACAGGGATCGAGAAATTTGACAGCAATAATCCAGTACTGGTCGATGGTAAACTTTGTAGAGCACAGACAATAAAGAAGGTTTTACTTTGGAGAAACATTTAGAAATAAAATAAGCTTTCCTGATAACTTTGGAAATAATAATATTTGCGGCACTTATAGAGTCACACTTGAGGGAAGTGTCAACCAAAATGCCTAGATCATAATGTGATGCTTATGGTGACACTGTTTAGGAAATTGTACTGCTGTTAAGATGTTAAGTAATGTATGGATCCCAAAATTCAGAATTCCGATTAATTTCCGTGAATAATTTTCCAAACTAATGTGGGGATAATGATGTCCGATTTATTTTGATAGTTGAGCAAAATCCCCTTGCTCAACTCAGAGTGAGTTTAGACGATTAGTCCCTGCACGCTAGGGAGTACAATCCAATTGCCACTCCATTGGATGGCACGTCACATGCAATTAGGCCTGTATTTGTGTAATAAGCCTATACTTGAGAAATGATGCCTATTATTCTCATTACAAATATTTGCAAGTGAATCATTGAGTACCTTGGTAGGTCAAAATAAGCCTACAATCCGAAGTAATTATCACCTAAGCTCGAAGTGATCATAAAATCAAGCAGAAACCCTTATGCCTTCTAGGTACGAGATGCTGAACTAGCATGCATGTTGATATAGGCAGTCCCTTCTGTCCTAAAACCTAGACCAATATTGATTTACGAACTTATATTCACAAATAGGGTACAGAATACATGTGGAAAATCTGATCGTGGGTGCTCAGGGTGAAGGAGCTGGAGGCTGATTTAACGTGGAACACCTTTACTGTCACTTGTCACATCGCAGTATTTACAGGAGCGAGAGCGCGACTGAACCATTCATCTATATTATTGCACCTAGATAGGCCATGCATGGCACACTACTACAAATACGTTCACCGTAATCGTGGATAGACAGAGACAAATTGACAGACAGGTATAAGCAAATCATGAGAAGCTTCTTTCTTATGCTTCGTTCCGCGCATCACTAAAATAAGCCAGTTCATCAGCAAGCTCATCACGTGCCTTAAGGTAACTTCAACATTATTTAATGTAAACAAAAAAGGGTGCTTACCAGATGTAGACAATAGTAATGATACTGGGCAGAGTAGTGGCAAGATACAGGAAGCGCCACGTACCGGTGAAATAGGCCAAGAAAGTCAGAACAAACTGGCCGGAAGTCCAGATGAGATTGCCCACAAGGGCAGCTTCCGTTCTGTGCTCCTTTCGAAATAATTCCACGTTCATGTTGTGGGCTGCTGCAATCATACCCTACAAAACAAAACAAAAAATACATAAAGAAATAAACCCGGGTCCATAATAATTATGTTAACAGAAAACTTCAGAGAATGCGAGAAAATCTAGAAATGTCAGGGTACAATCTTAATATTTCAGCCTAATATTTTCGTTTTTCAAATCTACATACCATTACTGCTAACGAACCCGTAGATAACACTATCCACCCAAAACCAAAACTGGTAGAAAAACCCGCCAAGGTTCCAAAAACTGTCGGCCTTTGAAGGTACTGATATCATACCACCAGGGAAATGCCGCCAAGGTTAATCCTATTAGCCAAGTTAATCGCACCTACTAATACTTCGAAAGTTAAATGAAAACTAGAAGATTGCTACTAGCGGTAGCAATCTTCAAGTTTTCATTTAACGTCCAAAGTAGTATTCGGTGCGATTAACTTGGCTAATAGGATTAACCTTGGCGGCCTTTCCCTGGTAGTATGATATCAATACCTTCAAAGGCCGACCGTTTTTGGAAACTTGGCGGGTTTTTCTACCAGTTTTGGTTTTGGGTGGATATCACAACTTTCATAGGACTGTGAACGTACATAAGGTTATACCGTCTGTTTAGGATGCTTCAATCTCATTTTTGCACACACTGACTAACAATCACTGATTTCGTTCGCTTCG
The DNA here is from genome assembly GCA_023313725.1 of Lithobius niger. Taxonomy (NCBI): domain Eukaryota; kingdom Metazoa; phylum Arthropoda; class Chilopoda; order Lithobiomorpha; family Lithobiidae; genus Lithobius; species Lithobius niger. The sequence goes on along the minus strand of JAHWFP010118301.1, from coordinate 3,207 downwards.
CTCACTCAATCAGCACATCCCCTTCAGTTGTTTTGTTTATACCTGCAACTTCCCCTTAATTTTTCAAGATTTAGTTCACATTTAGTCAAGCAGAAACCCCCGAAGGTAGCTGTTACTAAAACAGCAGAACGCGAAGCATTTTTTTGGTGGTAATTAACCAAAAAACCCATTAGCTCGTGTATGCTCGTATTGTTGCGTAACCATCAGCTAACGTGCATCCCTTTATTCTTACGGAATCCACGGCAACGTTAATGTTTCTTTATTTTGCCCTTCGTTACAGTTCAGTTTTTTGTTCGTCCAGGCTTTTACAATAAATCTAAGGACCAGTCTTGATTGTTCAAGCCATTGTTGCTTAAAATCTTTGGTTGCAACTTGGAAAAGAAACGAAATTTAAATTCGCCGGTGGCAAATTTCAAAACCCTCCCACGCATTTGTCCTGACCCCTACGACCCCCAAACCAACAAAAGGACTATCCTCAGATCACCAAGCATCCGTGTGCAAAAATTCAAGTACGTAGGCCTTCGCAATTTTGCGCTAGCCATGAGCAAAAAGTCTATGGGATTCAACATGGGAAAAATCTTATTAGCTAGCTAGCTAGCTAGACAGTAACATAAAAACAACGTTATTGACGCATCTTTTTCTCTATGATTGGTGGACACTCATCCTTTAAATTTTAGTTTTTCTTAATCTCTGACCCTTCCCCTTACATTTTCCACAATTTGAAACATTTCTGTCGCATTGGGATTTATCCTCAACATGCCAAAATATGCTTTCAGTTGCTTACAGTTAACAGACACATGTCTGCTAGTGAGCCGCCTTTTTATCATTAACAGTCAATTTTTAACAATCGGATGTCTACAATGGGATGATCTACTATTACTTGGCGGCGACACACTAGCGTGTGTCTAGATAAGTTTACAATGAATAAAACTAGATTTATTACAGTAAGGGAAACAATGAAACAAACCAAGGCAATCCCAGCTGAACCACAGATTTTAAACTAATGATTACATTACGGTGAGTCGCATGAAGATTTCGCCATCATATACATCCCGAATTTTAGGCTTTAAAACTCTAAGGTGACCTTGATATAGTATGGCCGACATACACTATTTTAAAACACTGCAACCTGAGGGAATTTATGAGCGATCAACTGCAACTACTTTAAAGATACATGAGTACAATCATTCAAGGCCAGAACCACAGCAGTGATGCAACCCAGTGGTAGCCGCCAAGTTAATGGGTAGCGATCGCCATCCTAAGATGAGGTACGCGATTTCTACCCTTAGTGGGTCTTGGCTTGAAGAAACCATCTCCTTTTCCGTTTCAAGATAGTTCAACGCTGTCGAACGCGAAGTTGCCACATGCCTGAACTAATCATAGATAGTGTTATTTTTTGCACCTATTCTTTAGCCTTATACAACGTATTTTTAAAGTGAGATGTCTAAGAAAATAGATCACCAGTCCTTCCACAATTGATCGTATGGGGGCAATTAACCAGAACGAGAGAGGGAACGAATATACATATCTTGTACATGATTCCGACGGATTCTCCTGTATGTTATTCTCCTGTATGTTATTCTCCTGTATGTTATTATCGTCGATTAACGGGTACAAAGGCAAAGGAAACTTTGGCGACAAAAACAACAATATTCTACAACGGGCTGGCACTCGAGCGAAAAATACCGGACACTTAAAGTGATATGACTTGTGTATGTTAGTAATTGTAAAAGTTTGTTAGTTGTTTGTACAAACTGATGATGACTTAAAGAATGGTATTGGTGTGCTAAAAAAATACTGCTAATTCCGCCGAAATATTCCTCCGTCGAACCTTTTGTATTCTTTTGTACTCTTTGCACTCCTTATGTAGCCTTTTTATCCTTTCCTACCTTTACCTACCTTTCATTCCCTTGTGTACCCTTTCATAATCTTTTGTACCCTTTCATAACCTTTTGTACCCTTGAGGATTCTTATTTTATTCATTCGTACCCTTTTTTAGCCCTTCGTATCCTTACGCAGCTTTTTGTACCGTTTCGTATCTTTTTGTGCCCTTTCGTATGCTTGTGCACCCTTTTGTATCCTTAGATACCCTCTCGCACCCTTATGCACCCTTTCATAACCTTTTGTACCTTTAGTACCCTATAGCACTCATTTCGTACCTTGACCATACTTTTGTACTCTTTCGTACCCCTTTGTTCTCTTTCATATCCTTTTGTACCTTTATGCACCTTTTGTACCTTTTCGTACCCTTACACAGTCTTTTGTGCCTTTACATACCATTTGGTGTCCTTATGTATCCTTTTGTGCCGTTTTGTACCCTCTCGTACCCGTATGTCTTTGTCGAACCCTTATGTACCCTTTGTATCCTTTCTATGTACCCTTTCGTATACGTTTGTACCATTTGTACCCAGTTTCGTAACTCTTTCGCGACACGATGGTTAGGGATGATATCTCAGATGGCTTTGAGTAGGCCCTGAAATGCTTTTTGTGTGTCATACTTCACCAAAAAGACCGAGGATGATCTTCGTCATCCAACGCGTCAATTAGATTTTATATAATTATGTGATACGAACTCCGGATGCATTTTTCAAGTGCCAAAAAAAAAGGAGTAGTTTTATTTCTTCCTTATTGTCAGTCACCAAGAGTAAGCTTCCCACACAACTTCTTGTTTCTCTACCTGTTGAATAGCAATTATTGTTTTTCTTGCTAACCTTGAAGAACATCTTCTTTCTTGTTATTTTTTATTTTTTGTCTTTGTTGTTATTCAGGTCTTACAGCTTTTCTAAGAAGCGTGCTACATAACCAAGGTGATGGTTTAAAGGGGTGTTTTACAAGGTAAAACATGAATTGTAAACCAAAAGCAGAAGAGCGAAATAAGTAAGATTCGTAATTCTTTATATTAAAAACTAAATATTTCATTGGTATGACATCATCGCGCACAGTAGATATGGCTCATACGACAAGTCAAAGCTCATTGGTTGCTTACCGAATACTAACTATTTGTAACGCAACTTTCGTTTTGTAACCGATCTCCCCAGAATAAACCTTGCTAAGGATTCCCAGCAAGCTTTGTCGCCGTTTGACATCATGGTATCAAGCGCCAAGCTCATCCGCCAAAATCGAAGGTTAAATGAAAAACTCCTAACCTACATTTCTTAATTCTTATTATGTAACGGATAAAAAACACCATTTTGGGGGGGAGGGGGG
>JAHWFP010118289.1:0-15894 GCA_023313725.1 Lithobius niger | reverse complement strand
AAACATTCGCCAACTTAATCGCACCGAATAATACTTTGGACGTTAAAAGAAAACTTGAACATTGCTACCGAAAGTAGCAATGTTCTAGTTTTCATTTAACCTTCGAATTATTAAGCGGTGCGATTAACTTGGCGAATGTTTTGGTGTGTTGATATCACTCCTTTGAAGGGCCGAACCATTCGGAACTTGGCGGCCCCTTTTACCAGTTTTGGTTTTTGATATGATATAGGTATATCATTAGGAATATAGTGGTATAAGAATTTAACGTACCTTTGCTAGATGTTCTTCCACCAGCATTCTCTTCTCTCCCTTCCCCAACCCCCACAAAACGAATCATACGTAGATTATTCCCCCTCTCTCCCGCCCGCCATAAATACAATGCATTTTCGCCTCCAACCCCCCCCCCCCCAATAATTTGGTCTTGCAAGGCAAATGTACGCTAATCATCGTTGAAAACGAAATTTCTTAAAATGACGCTGTAAATAATAAAATTTTTCTGTAATGTAAATTAACATTATGATAAAATTTCGTTTTAATTAATATAAATAGCCTAAGGATAAATACGTCACAAAACGGAACGATTTCCAAACGTTTTACGAGTAGCGTCTAAATCAACCCTCGACCCACATTTTCTCGAAGTTGAAAAGACGGGCTACCGCTAATTTTGCTAATTTTTGCTAATCCCTAGTTCGTGTACTATGGATGACGGTTTCGTGTTGAAAGACCTCGTTAGAGGTTAGCCAAGTTTTAATCGACATATATAACTCAGTTTAATAAATAGCCTTTAAGTTTCTACACTGCAAATCATCCATACATCGTCTTTAAATTACACGGATCATAACTGAACAACTGTGGCAGATTTTTGAGATGTGGCTGACTCGATTCGCTCCAGGGCCCTTTTTCGACACAACCTCATTAATTCGACTTGTGATATGTCGAATTAAAAAACTATTAAATCGCTAACTAGGCATTAGCAAAAATAAAAAATGCAACAAAATAAACAACCAAAAAAAGTGATATCCGAAACAAGGGTGAAAGAACCCGCCAAGGTTCAGCCAATCAAAGTAGTGATATCAGAACAAAAAAAGATGCCACCAAGTTGCTAAATTTATTGCCAAGCTAATCCCACCGACTATTACATCAGACGTTAAATCAAAAACTTGACCATTGTTACCGATAGTAGCAATGGTCAGGTTTCTTATTTAAGCTTTGATCTAATACTCGTTGGGGTTAGCTTGGCAACTAATGTAGCATCTTGGTGGCAGCCTCTTTTTGTACTGATATCACTACTTTGATTGGCTGAAACTTGTCAGGTTTTTTTCACCCTTGTGGGTTTTGTTTTAGATTCAGTTATTTAAAAAAAACTTCGTTAAAACAATAAAATATATGGCGTTACGTTTTGACGCCAGATGTGAATGCTTCTCTCCTGAAACATGCACTAAAAAATTAAAACAACAAAAACGTGATGTCGTATCTGTAGGGAAGAGGGAGCAACCCATTAGAGATCAGCACCGTTCCTTGAATTATTTATTGCTTTCTACATGCATTAGGATGTCTTAAAATGACCTTTTATAATCTCTAGACAAGAAAGTTTACATTAATGGAATCTATTGTAAAATAAACTGAACAAAAAACGGCTTCGCCGTTTAGAAAAAAGGATTAAGCTCGTATGCCCATACTCACAGCTGTCAAGGAACACGAATAAAAACGGATTAGAGTTCACTCGAACGTAACGAACTATAATTTGAACTCCAATTCAAGGTAACAAGGATACGTTTTACTCACTGGTTATGTCAGAAAGTGAACACTGTTTGTATTTGAAATGATTAATGTTTGTGCATGCACTTAATTTGTGTATTATACAGGCTTTTTCTAAATTTGTCTGCGTTTTACATTTTAAGTCTGATTCTTGTGAGTGGCTATATGTGTATTTTGTGTGGAGGCTGGTATGTTACAAGCCTTGTTCCCTGGAATTGGAGTTCAAATTATAGTTCGTTGCGTTCGAGTAAACTCTAATCCGTTTTTATTTGTGTTCCTTGACAGCTGTGAGTATGGGCATACGAGCTCTAATCCTTTTTTCTAAACGGCGAATTAATTTTTTGTTCAGTTAATTTGTTGGCTTTTTTCTCTTCATTTTTATTGTAATAGCTACGGTATGTCCACCGTACACCCAATTTTGTTTGCGAATAAACGAAACATTAGAAATGCGTATTTCTATTCAGGTTCCGCCCAAGCTTTTTTCCATGTTTGTTATTTGATGGCAGCACACTAGCGTGTTTGTAGAGTATCAACTGATGGTTAGTTCATTCTGCATTGTTGTAAGCAGATGCAGTATTATGGCAAACAATCGCGGTAACAATTCAACTAGCTTCCCGAAGCCTGCATTGAAGAAGTAAATAAATCAGTCATGTCGGCCGTCCAATTTTGAGGCCTTAGGCCTTAGGCCTCAAAATCGTAGACTTTGCACCAGACGGTTTAAAACTGAAGGATTAAGGCGAAAACCAAGACCATTTCATTTTGGTTCTCGACAACGATTGACTGTATTTAATAGAGCCGCTCCGAAGCTACTACGACAATGTTACTTTCCCCGTGCCCGAGCATCGTTGCATCTTTTTTTACTTTTACTTTTAATTCACTACACGAGCCTACAGACCATAAGTCATACGCTCGACGCTAAAAACTTAATCTACAACTTAACCTATTCAGTTATGCAGTTATGTACAGTTACAGACAGTTTGGTTGTATTAACAATTACAGAATTTACCCCGTGCTCGCCAGAATTCCCCAGAGTCATTTCCGAGTCCGGCCAAACCTACCCGTCTGCTCACAAAATCTAACAACTTGCCGCAGAGTGGATAATGTCCCGGCGTTGTGCGAGGAGGCGCCCAAAATTTCCCTCAAGTCACCCTCCCAGTCCCCCAGAATCTGGCCCCGAAAGGCCGCCCAATGATGGCACACCAAAAGAAAGTACCCCACTGTCTCAGGCTCCGTACCACACCTGCAGATCGGAGCGACGCTGATGCCCAGCCGATGCTCTTGAGCATTCAGCAGTGCGTGCCCGGTCCTGAGCCTGGACACCAGCGCCGCGTCCCTCCTGGAGAGAACATCCAAGCCACACGGAGCGGCAACGATTGGGTGGATGTCATAAAGAGGCCGGCCAACGATACTACCATCCCATTCTTCCTGCCAATCCCTAACAGATACCCACCTCAGCACTGGCAACAAGTCCCTTGGAGTCACTGGGAAAGTCACAACATTGCCTCTCTTCGCGAACCCCTGCCTAGCTAAACCATTCGCAACTTCGTTCCCGAAGTGCCCAACGTGGCCCGGAACCCACCTCACCAACACCCTGATTCCCCGCTGCACAGCACTCACCAATTTCAGGCCGATCTCCACAGCCAGCGGATGACTAACATCCAACTACCTGAAAGCCGATGGCAAGAAGCGAATCCCTGCTGCCGAGTCTGTCAGGACTCGAAATTGCCTCAGATGGAGATCCAACCCCACATCCAGCGCGACAGACATGGCCACCAACTCTCCAACAAAGGCCGATGGGAGGCACTGGAGAAAATAACTGTATTCCTGGTGAAACTCAGGGACACACACTCCGGCCCCTCCCTCCCACCTTCCACTGTGAAACGATGCATCGCAACAGATAGCAACCCATTCAGGGTCAGGCTCGCAGGTTATCGAGCAGTCCAAAAGAGGCAGAACCACCCCACACCAGGACCACGGATGTCCCCCGCACTCTAATCTCGGTGCGGGAAAGCCACCCAAACCTCGCTGCTGAAGCAGAGTAGCACCCAAGCCCAGTGCCCCTAAAAGCTTACGTGCCCAAGGACGCAGAGAAGAATAGCGAACTAGGCGCCTAGCCACCGGATCAGCACATCCTCTGGCTACAGCCCTGAGGCACAGGGCAGCCAGGGTCTCCCTGGCACGGATACGGAGCGGTACTTCACCTGCCTCAATGTGCAGCGCAGGCACCGGCGTCGAAGGTAGACAGCCGGTTGTCGTGTGCAGGCAGCCATTCAGAGCCACCTGTATTCTCTGCATGGCCACCCTCGAGCCAAGAAGAAAGGGCAAATGAAAATCAACGCATGACCGAACATATGTCCGATACAATGTCATGATGACCGATCGCTTTGCCACAGACCTATTAGAGGCCAGCGACTTGAGGGCCCCATGACGAAAAATCACACAATCCCTAACACAATTTGCGTCCACCAACGTGGATCCAACCTGTACCCCAGGTAGCGCACACAGGTCGCCGCTTTCACCACCGAGGCTGTGTGCTGTGGTCTTGAGATTTTATTCGTCGTTGCATCTTGTTCAAGTAAGCTACAATCCGATCTTGTGCTCCTCGCCTATTGTTTCCCCATTGTTACATGTTGCAGCATTGTAACATTTTGACATTGTTAGCCACGCCGCCTCCGTCTGTCCACTTTTTGAAAATTCTCGTGCGCAAACGAACTCTAATAAGCAATACCTCAATTTTTTCCGCCAGTCAAAATTGGTTTTTATTGCCTTATCGAAAATATGCACTACCTGTAAATTCATGCATTCAGTTCCAGCAATGCTGTCTCTCCCTTGAGTTTTTTTTTCTCGGTCTTGATGTGCCCAGCTGCGCAACCCTCCTCATGCGCATGCACATGCATGCACATGCGTTATGCGCAGTCCTCCTATAAAAGTCTTCGGACGAGATGGTCTGCCATCTTTTTTCCTTTCGATATGACATGGTGGTGACTCTAGAGGGGAGGAAAGGCGGGTAGTATATTTTCGGTAAGGCAATACAAACAAATTTTGATTTGCCAGAAAAATTGGGGTTTCTAGTATCCGGCACGAAAATATCCATTACCTGTGAATTCTTGCATTTACAGGAGACCTTGTCACTTGTGGTGGCGGCCACCACATGACGGGTTACCCCGGGTTGCGAGCTGGTTCCCCCAAAAAGTTCCTGAAAATTTTGCACTTTATTGAAATAAAAACGGAAACAGTAATTTGGTTCTCTTCGTAAAATGTGGTGGCCGTGAAAAGGGCCGTTTGGTGTGAAGAGGGTCTTGCTTCCGTCTTGTGGATGTCTTCGTTTCTGTTATGGAGTGCTTAAGGGGGTTGAAGAACACATATGGCTGTTGCAATGGATCCCAGACGTTGTAGCCCATATTTTTGTCTTGACATGCTCTTGAAGTAGTGACTTGTGAAGACTGACTTCTTCATGATGATACTTGGAGAATTTCAGGATTGGATACTTGACTGTGAAATGCCCATGATGTGGAAAGTGCCTCGAGTTTGTGTGCTGTGGTCTTGATGTTGTTTTCTGCACAGTTGAGATTTTATTCGTCATAAGTTTTGTGGATGACGGTCTTTATTTAGTTTGCGATCATTACAGCCGTTGTTACATTGACTTCTTTCATGAACGGAGAGAAAAATTGGTTGCGGCCTTTTTTGCATTCACTGTCTACAATTCTTTTAATATAGTAGCGTAAAGCTCGAACTGGACAAGAGACATACAGTTCTTTTTGGTTCATCGCCGATGATCTTCGTGAGTATTGGAATGATGATCAGCTTTGAAGGTTCAGAGGGGCGTTGAGTTTTGACCGGGAAGTCAGGACGAGGCCTCAGATGAATGAATTTACAGTTGTCAAAGAAGAAGCAATTAACAGGGTCGCTGGAGAGTGCTTGCATCTCATTGTACCTTAGGCTGGATGCTAGGGAAGTTATGAAGATGGTCGTCCGTGTTAAATGGTTGATGTGACATGTTTAAATTGGCTCGTAGGGTACTTTCATAAGGGCTTCCAACACCATTGAGAGGTCCCAGTCAGGGAAGGTGCAAGGGATTGCTGGACGTTTTATTTCTAAAGATTATAGAAGGTTGGAGATTCGAAAGCCGTCAAGGAGAGTGGTGTTGCCAGCGGCTTTGAATACTGAGTTTAAGGCAGATTAGTAGCTAGAATGGTTGAGCCTTTTAGTCCATCTTTGAAGAGATCTGAGAAGCAGGCTAGTAATTCGGCCAGAGAGGGATGGAATGGATTGATTTTCCTTCTGTTGAACCAATGAAAACATCATTTTCAATGACTGTCATACATTTTGTTCGTGGATTGGCGAATGGCTTTTCTTGCGATTCTGGGGGGCCAGCTCTTCAAGAATGCCTGCCTCTTTGAGTCCAAGGATAGTAGCCACCCGTGCAGGTGTAAGATGTTGGGGTTCGGAAGGCATGTGGTTCCTTTTTGTTGTGTCAGCAAGTCAAGGATTTTTGTAAGATTTCTTGGTTGGTCTACGAGAAGTTTAGAAGTTGAGGGAATCAGGGGGCCGACAACCAGTTCAGAGTGATTAGGAAAAAGAGGCCTTCGGTTTGTTCAATCTTTTGGAGGAATGTTGGAAAAAGTTTGAATGGGGTGGGGGAAGAGGTAGGCGTGAAGTTTCTTCCATGGGAAGGTCAGACCATCTACAGCCCATGCTTGATTATCCAGAATCGGGCTAATGAAGTGGGGAAGCTTGACATTGTGCCTCATGGTGAATAAGTCGGTCGTTGGTTTTTCCCAGATGAAGAAGAGATATTCACAGATTGAGTTCTTCATTGCCCATTCCCCTGATGGTGGTTTGATGCGAGGGAGGGCATCTGCTATGACATTCCTGTTGCCTGGAGTGTCATGTGAAGCGAGGTGACGTGGTGTAACAGACGGGAATGGGTTCCACCTTTTTTCCGGATGCTAGCAGCGGCTGTGGTGTTGTTTGCTTGAAACTGGACTGTCTTGCCTGGTGCAATGTGCTGAAAATGAACGAGTGCGTTATGGATAACCTTGAGATCTAGGATGTTGGTTTGATCCGTTGTGTTTGGAGGCCTGGTTCACGAAATTTCGTGGTGATTGATGTGGGCTCCCCATCCTTCTAGGGAAGCATCTGGGGGAGGTTCGTGGAGTGGGACGGATGTTGAAAAGTTCTGAGTGTTTGCCAATCAAGGCTTTCCCATGGGAAGAGGGTGTTAGTTGGCTTTGGTGGCCTTGCTGGATAGTAGGTGCAAGCCCCACATGTCTATGCGAAGTGGTGGAATGGGCGGGTCCTTCATTCGGCGAATGGGACAAGATTTGCCAGGGAGTCCATTTTCCCGATGAGAAAGTTCAGAGATGTGAGGGAATGGCTTTGTGATCGGGGGACATTGATGATGCGTTGATGAAGGTCCTCGATTGTCTCTGCAGAAGTCGTCACAGTTGCAGATTCGAGGTTGAATTGAACGCCTAGGAAGGTGAAGTCTTGAGCTGATGTTAATCTTGACTTCTTCCAATTGACTCCGAATCCTAGGTTTAGTAGGAGGGTCTTGGTGAAGTTTCCGTTCAGTGAGAGTTTGAGCTTGTTCTCGTGGTTTAAAAGCCAGTCGGGCAAGTGGGCACGTGCCAAAATTTGGTGTTGGTGGAGGATCAGTCTGAAAATGTGTTTGAGAACTTGAGTGAAGTTGTGCCGGGTGATGTTTAGTCCAAATGGAAGACATTGAAACTCGTAGACCATGTCCTTGTACATGAACCGGAAGAGTAGGAGGACCGATGTGTGCAATGGGATGTGAAGATAAGCATCTTCAAGGTCTATGGAGACGGTCCATTCGTTCGGCTTGAGCAAGAGGCGGATGGATTCAAGTGTCTTCACTTTGAAGTTCACATTTTCCATGAAGCGGTTGAGAGGTTTGAGGTTGACAAGTTTTCTTTTTCTCCGGAATTTTTTTGTCTGAGGAAGATTGAGCTGTAGAAGCCTGGAGTGTTTGGATTTGGACCTCATTGTATGGCACTTTTGGAGAGAAGCTCGTTGATTTCCTGAGTTAAAGTTGGAGATGGTGGTGATGCCAGGTTCCAGGGAGAAGAGGAGTGGAGAGCTGGTTTTCGTAGGAATTTCGGGTGGAAGCCATGAAAGATGATGGAAAAGATGGTTGCATCGGAGGTGATTTCTTTCCAGGCCGAAGTGAAGTGTCGAAGACGGCCGCCGACTAGTAGGAAGTGGGTGGCGTCATTTTTGTGTTCTGCTTCTGATGCCGGGAGAGGAGTATCTGCTGCGACGATCAGGGGTTAAGCTGTGTTTGTTGTGCCCCTTCTTGTTGAAGGATTAGTTTCCTCAAAAAGGGCTGGTGGTTGCCTTGTTGAGAGCCAGGGTGGTTATTGTTTGTGTTGTTTCGATTTTCTTTCTGACCTAGGAGAAGTTTGAGAATGGAGGGTTTTTGAAGGTGGAGGAAAATGTTGGTTCTTCGGAGCAGAGGGCTTGGGCTTCTTAGAGATGTCCAAGTGAGGAACCAAGGAAGGGATGAGTCCTCTGAATAGAGTGTCAGATTCATGGAGAGGCTGGTTTCTTAGGACATGTCTAGTTGAGTAATTCAAGTTCGGAGCTGTACCCAGTGCAATGTCCCGCAAGAGGAGACTGGAGTTGAATGTGGCAAAGGAGGCTTTCTTTAAGAGTTACGAGATGAGGTAAAGGAGTTGACTAGCTTCAGTGCAACTTGATTCAGTGGTGATAGTTGATGGCAGTGCTGAGGACATTAGCTTTTGATGCGGCATGAATGCCCAGTTGGAGGATCTTGTCATTTTCCTTTAAAACGGCTTATGGAACTTCGGCTTTCTTGGGAATGTGCAGAGCCGTTCCAAAATCTATTTTGACTTCCGGGGTGAGAAATTCGAATTGTTGGTAGGTGTCAAAATGTCGAGGGTTGGCAGCCCCTTCACCATGGGAGTGGACGAACCAATTTTCCCCACCAGGTCTTGGGGCTGGAGGGGATTTGTCAAGTTCAAGGGGTTCCCCTTTGCCCAGAAGTAATCCACTGGTGTGAAGGAGGGTTGCCAGTAGTGTAGTGGATTGACTGATTTTTTACTCGTTTTTTTTCTGGTTCTGTTCACAGAAGCCGAATTCTAAGCAGGTGCTGAGGCCTCTGTTGTTTGGAGGTTCCGATCCAGGTGGAGCAGGTTTGTAGAGGAAACAGTCGGGTGTGATGTCCTCGAGGGATTTAAAGAAGGTCATAAAAGGGGATGGCCATTGGGTCATTGTCATTCTGCAAGGCATCGTCATATAGATCGTGAGGATTGAAGAAAACTTGTTGACGGTGGTCCTCCATTTTCGAAGCCGAGTCCAGGTCGTCATCAGCTGTGGATGAGGTGGGATGAGTTGGCCGAGGTGGAACTGGAGGGCGGCGAAAATAGGAGTCGGTGGTGGCCGGAAGGTCATGAGCTCGGCGTTGGAGGGGAATGTTTTCTCTTTCGATGAGTCATTGTCAGAGGAAGAGGGGATCCATTCTTGTTTGAAGGATTTGCTGTGAGATGAGGCTAGAGTAACGGGTAAAGGCATGATCTTGTAGCTAAAATTTCTGATGGCTCAGTCCATTAAGACGTGAATTCCTTTTGCTGAAAGCTGACGTTTTGAGGAGGAAGAGCGATGGGATGAATGCCGTGATGAGCGAGTCGATAAGTCGAGTGGGGTATCAGTGGCCATTTTCCGGTTGCGAGGTGAAGGCTGTGGCTTCTGCTTTCGAGACGACGATGACTTTAGTGGTGAAGGTGACTTTCGGAGTGAAGGTAAAAGACCGTGCTGGCCGGAAGCAACAGGAGATGCCGAGGTGTAGGCAGATTTCGTTGGCAGCAGATATGATGACAGTTCCCATGGAGGAGACAGAAGGGCAATTACGTCGGGGTTCACTGATGGTGAACTGGCTGGCGGTGAGGGAAACTTCGAAGATTCGGAGAGCCTCCAAGAAATCCATGGACAGGTCGTGGGAAGAGGGACATTCGGGCTGTCGATGATCTTCGGGCGTTGTGAGGGGATCACTTTGTAGGTGATGAGCATTGGCAGCCGTTGACAACTTCGAGATTCTTTCGGTCTTCTGTCTTCTTTCAGTATGAGGGTTGGAGAGAGATAGAGAGAGTAAGCAATGAGGAAAAGAGATGGCGGACCATTTCATCCGAAGGCTGTTATAGGAGCTGGGCGTATCAAGACCGAAAAAAAACCTCAAGGGAGAGACAGCATTGCAGGAACTGAATGCAAGAATTTACAGGTAGTGGATATTTTCGTGCCTGCAACTAGAAACGAAATTTTAAAATTTTTGGTCGAAAATAACTTAATTCAAAATGACCAATTTGGTATTCTTCCAGGTCGGTCTTCAACCACCCAACTTTTGGCATGCCTTGTTCTTTGGACTAGGGGGGGGTGCACACTGATGTGATCTATTATGATTTCATAATGCTTTTGAGTTGGTGATTCATCGGAAGCACCTCATTAAGCTGGACCATCTTGGGATTCAGGGGTGGATTACTGCCTTCCTTGATGACAGGAATCAGTGAGTTGTAATTGGTGACACTAATCGTCCTCTGCATCCCCCAGGGTATACCTCTTTTGTTTGTCCTGTACCTTAATGACTTTAAACCATCGTCCAAAGGCAGTCAGCAATTTAAGTTTGAGGGTTACCTGAGGCAGGGTGTCCCACTACTTGATTGCGCTTTGGACTTTTCGCACGTTAAGTGATTAAGTTGCATTGGTTTTGGACTGGAGCGTTCGGTGGCAATTGCCATTGTCTGTGCAAAAGTGTCACTCTTTCCTCATTGGCTGTCCGGAGGGCACGGAATTTCTGAATAAGCTGCCTTTGACCATGGTTACCGAAGTGAGCGATCTATATGTTCTGCCTTACTTCAAACCTTAAACCTCCCGAGCATTAAACCTTTCATAGGTTGGCTATTGTGGATTGCCGATTTATTTCCTACAATGTAAAAACTAAGGTTGGGTCCTTTCCTTCGTTCGCCCTATCCTAGAGTATGTCAGCCAGGTGTGGTTCCCGTCGTTGCTGGGTGATATTGACAAACTTGAGTCTGGCTAAAGGAAGTTCACAAAACGACTATCAGGTTTGAGGGACTTGTCACAGTGCAAGAAGTTGGTTCGGACCGGGCTTCGATCCCTAGAATTTCGTATACCCATTAAACCCTTACTTTTTAAGATTTTGCTTGGTTTTGCTTGGACTGTCGACCAGCCATTTTTCGATCCCAGTCCTTGTGTGATCACTCTTGGACATTCTTTTAAACTTGCTTTGCATGCGTCCAAGGTTGAAGGTAGGAAAGATTTTTTTTGTATTATGGTTACCCGTGCATGGAATGGCTTGCTTGGTGAAGTCGTTGAGGCGAGATCAGTTGACCAATTTAAATTTTTATTAAATAAAATATTCCTGGTCGCTCCACTTGTTCCCTGATCCTTTCTGTTTTTATATTACTTACCTGCCCTCTTACAGACTTATGTTAGTGGGTTCCCCCTTCTGGCTCCAAACCGTTAATGTGGTTGAACTTTTTATTTATATTTGTTTTTTAACGTACAAATTTACGATCGCAGCTAATAGTAACCTACATTTAACCTGTATGTAATTTTTAACATGTAGCGGTCCTTCCCCCAACCACCCACCACAAATGCCTAAAACTGCAACTACAATGACAATAGTCTGCTGTCCTAAGTATTGTACTAAGAATACGCTCGTGTTGTAAAATGCTTTCTATAATCTGAACTGTGTTTCAATACATCTGGTCAAGACAAAGCGTCTATTTTTCGTTGAATTTTTCCTAACACAATAACGGTGCATTAAAATATATGCCATCGGTGCTGAATGGCTATGTAGTCTGAGACTACCTTGACTGGAGTTCAGAGACTTTGCAAGGGCTCCCTATGCTGTTTCCAATTAAGTTTCGTCATATAGGTTAAGTTCTCCTACCGCCCATCCACCATGGCCAAGTGGACAAAAGAGTCACACTTTAAAGTAATGGTTAATGGATGATAGAATAAAATGTACGGCGACATTAGTTAGTTCGTAAAAAGCCAGTGCGCCCAACAAAGGATTAAGAGCACACATATTTGATATGCATTTCTTAGACTGAAAAGGGTAAAATGTGCAACATATTCGTCAAATATTCGTCACATATTCGTCACTCTTGAAATTTGCTTGGTATCGGTAACTTGCAGCTTATAGTTGTCTGAATAAGTTAATCTGGTGACTTAATAGGAGTCCCTGGCCAGCCTGTGTACACCAGCATTGTTCAGCAGTTCTTTGTTACTTTGAAAAACCCGTGGGAAAAGTCACTCTGCAAACCCACAGGACAACATTGAGCATCATGAGTCAAGAATCTGACCATATTATCCAGAAGGCCAGACTGAATGGGGATTTCAATACATAGAAATGCATGTCAAAAAGAGCACTTTCCGACGCAACTGTGCATTTATTTGTTGCTTCGGTACTTTTTATTAATTCGTCCCTATCACCAGGACAGTTAAATGAATTAATTAACTGTAGATTATTTAACTAAATTATTATACTAGATTATTTATTAGATTATTTAACTAAACATCAGTAAAACTTAAGCAAAGAGTAAGTGAGGGTTAGCGTAACAGCCACACTAGTGGTTTTTGTAGATTTTCAGCCCACCAACATGGTTTACGTACTGAATATCCGGTTTTTTCACACTAACTGCTGAACAACACTTCTTAAAGCAACATAAAATTTTTAAAAAATAAAATATTTTTGCAAATCCAGTCACAGCCTAAATTCTGCAGTTTGGCTGCAATATTGGCTGCGAAACTAAACGGCTGCAGTAGTTGTTTGGTATAGGACAAAATATTAGCAAAAACCTACCGAATAATAAAATCCAGTCACAATATTTTTAAAACAATTTGGCGATACGACGACGAGTTTCGTCGAGAATATTCTCATCCAAAGAAGGAAAATATTCTCAATTTTAGATTATAACAAAATATTTTAATGCTGAAAGCAAAATGTTTACTCTTAGTTATATTTGTGACGTCGGTCAGTGCCTCTCTAGGGGGTTTCAGGCATTGAGGTTTATGACACCACAGATGTTTTGGTTTACATCTCGTATGAAGCATTGTGGCTTAGAACACCTATAGACGTTGTGGTTTACCAAAGCTGTATAGATCTTGTGGTTTACAAAACCTCTACACGTTGTGCTTTGCTACACATATATTCCGTACAGTTTAAAAATGGAGTGTCTACAAATGCTCGTTGTTGGAAGACGTCTTAGTTGTTGCAATTTGTATATGTGGTGCACCTAAATCCTCATTACCAGACTCAGTGTCCCTACAACGGGTTTTAGAATTGTTTTAGGTTGTAACGCACAAAACCATTTTTGCAGTATGACAGCCTATAGTGTCTAGTTTTCTGTAATAGCCTACCTATTGTTCTGTAAAACTAATAATAGCTCCTAGACTCTCAAACTGGTAATCGCATAATGGTGTGTAGATTTCAGGTAGTTTATAAAAGTAGTAATTAGCAATCCTTAATATTCCTCAGTAGAAACTTAGTTGTTGCATGTTGTACAGTTGATACAGTTGTCCTAACTACTTGCTTAGTGCAACTTTGCTTAGTGCATATTTTTACCAGTTCATCAAATGAAACCTTCTAAAATCAAGCCTACTGCAATGGATGAAGTACGTTTTTTTTTTTACTTTGTTAAGAAAGAGACAAGGCACATACCTTTGTTCACACGACAAACCTGTGGATGGTTATCAGTTTCTTTACTTCTGTTTCGCAGAAATGGTGAGAGACATTAAAAAAATTGTCTACACTCTAATGCCAAATGTGGTAGGCGCCAGTAATGGTGGCACACAATAAATCCCCTAGCCGTCTGCATGATGTCAAGTACGTTTTCTCGCTCATAGCATTTCGTATTGACGTGGTTTCATGCTGAAGTTACTGGAACATTTCACATCGAGTTCCTGTCAAGAAGTCAGATCTGAAGCAAGATACCAATTGACGAAGTGAGCTAAACTGACAAGTTATATTTCTATCGACCATACGTTTTTTGAAGAATCCTCAGTGTCATATTTACGGGGTGTAGTGTAACGTTACGAGTATTAGAAGTGGTTAACACTGCTACTACACAATGAGAACCACTTCAAGATAAAATCAAAAGTTTATATCTTCTGCCTGTTTAATCCTTTGCGCACCCGGATGGCACACTTTAGACAACAATGAAAAAATATTTTAAGCAATAAAAAGCGGGTGTTTGTGTGGATTCCAGGGAACATTGGAGCAATTAGAAAACCATAACCTAGTGGATATTGTTTCAGTTTCAAACTAAACCGACGTGCGACTGAAACATACCACCTACCTAAAAAATACCACCTGTATACAGGTACGTCCTGGTGCACAAGGTGTTATGTTTGTATCTGATGTAGATCTTGTGTTAGCACCACATCTTGTGCAGTACAGGTCGAATTCTTCTATTTTAGTTGGCTGAGTGTGACAAGGGATGGAGATTTTGTTATTAAACATAAACTGTCCTTATTGGTGCACATGTTTGGTCGTAGGTTTAAAGCTCGGTTGCACCAAATTAGCATTGCAGAATCTAGACACACGCTAGTGTGTCGCCGCCAAGTAACAGTAGATCATCCCATTGTAGACATCCGATTGTTAAAAATTGATTGTTAATGATAAAAAGGCGGCTCACTAGCAGACATGTGTCTGTTAACTGTAAGCAACTGAAAGCATATTTTGGCATGTTGAGGATAAATCCCAATGCGACAGAAATGTTTCAAATAGTGGAAACTGTAAGGGAAAGGGTCAGAGATTAGGAAAAACTAAAATTTAAAGGATGAGTGTCAACCAATCATAGAGGAAAAGATGCGTCAATAACGTTGTTTTTATGTTACTGTCTAGTTAGCTAGCTAATAATATTTTTCCCATGTTAAATCCCATAGACTTCTTGCTCATGGCTAGCGCAAAATTGCGAAGGCCTACGTACCTGAATTTTTGCACACGGATGCTTGGTGATCTGAGGATGGTCCTTTTGTTGTTTTGGGGGTTGTAGGGGTCAGGACAAATGTGTGGGAGGGTTTTGAAATTTGCCACCGGCGAATTTAAATTTCGTTTCTTTTCCAAGTTGCAACCAAAGATTTTAAGCAACAATGGCTTGAACAATCAAGACTGGTCCTTAGATTTATTGTAAAAGCCTGGACAAACTAAAAACTGAACTGTAACGAAGGACAAAATAAAGAAACATTAACGTTGCCGTGGATTGCGTAAGAATAAAGGGATGCACGTTAGCTGATGGTTACGTAACAATACGAGCATACACGAGCTAATGTTTTTTTTTGTTGATAACCACCAAAAAAATGCTTCACGTTCTGCTGTTTTAGTAACAGCTACCTTCGGGGGTTTCTGCTTGACTAAATGTGAACTAAATCTTGAAAAATTAAGGGGAAGTTGCAGGGATAAACAAAACAACTTAAGGGGATGCGCTGATTGAGTGAGCGAAGCGAACGAAATCAGCGATTGTTAGTCAGTGTGTGCAAAAATGAGATTGAAGCATCCTAAACAGACGGTGTGACCTTATGTACGTTCACAGTCCTATGAAAGTTGTGATATCCACCTAAAACCAAAACTGGTAGAAAAACCGCCAAGTTTCCAAAAACGGTCGGCCTTTGAAGGTAGTGATATCATTCCACCAGGGAAAGGCCGCCAAGGTTAATCCTCTTATCCAAGTTAATCGCACCGAATAATACTTTGGACGTTAAATGAAAACTTGAAGATTGCTGCCGCAATCAAGTTGAGGAGTCACGTGGCTTGTTAGTAGCGTTTAAAAGTTTTGCTTTGTGCATTCCTTTGCTTCCTGCGAGAGTGAACTCGAAAGGCCTACATGCTGCAAATGCTAATTTGGTGGCAACCGTCCTTTAAGGTACAGGTTACTTTTCTTGGGTATCGTGTTAAGCAAGGCGTGGCTATTTCGTTCGGCGAGACGCAGGTCGATCATATTTTAAAGGACTTCGCAGGAAAGCCGACAGCCCTCGAGAAATGGCGGCCAAACAAAATAGCTGCATAGCCTGAATTTGTAGGTAACTAGTGCAACCCCGCTATGCCCGGTACAAGGAAGAACGCCAGAAGGATGG
>JAHWFP010118284.1:0-14706 GCA_023313725.1 Lithobius niger | reverse complement strand
TAGCAGGTATATTAAAGGTGCCTCTTCACCGGATGACAGGTTGCAGCATCGAGCGTTGTCTATCACTATTTAGTCCCATGTAGCACTTGATTCAGCAAGCGAAGGAATGTGTAAATCAATTTCTTCTTACCATAGGAGTTGAGTTGTGTTTGGATGGATAAGCAACTTGACTATCCCGGAAGTTTAAGAGCGCGGCATCAAAGACGTACCGCCACGCCAGTCGGCACGCGCGGCCGCGTGATCGGAAATTTACACCTAACGCACTAGGTTTAATCCCTCTAAACCATCTTTCAACATGGCGGAGAAAGCAGACGACGGCTAGTATAACGCGGTACTAAACTGGTATAGAGCAGCGTCATGTGACGTCATATTGGCTACAAGAGAGATAGTTGCAAGGGGCACTAGATTAAAATGGAGGGTTAAACAACGGCACTTCTAGTGAAGGCAGTGCTTTAAGAGCGGATTTCATAGGCTTAAAAAAACGTTGTCTTTACACTTGTTAATTTTGAAGGTCCAAAGTTTGACGATAAGAGTTCATAAGATCCCAAATTAAAGGACTAAAGTGACCGAAAGGCCACGAAATGAGGGAAAAAATTACCCTACGGGACCGGTAATTATTTATCGCCGGGGAGGACGGAGGACCCCTCTCAAGGTAAAGGTCATAAATTATTCAGGTCCCGTTAAAAACACACTGACCAACTGGAAAAAAGTCATTTTTAGACCACAAAAATGGCATTTTCAGCAGTCAAAATTTCCAAAAACGGCTCAGCTTCTGGGGGCTTGCCCCCCAGGCCCCCCCCCCCCCCATGCTGTTTACAAGATTTTGAAACTAATAATACTATTGCTGGAAGTGCAGTTTTTACAAAAAAACTTTATAGAAAAGCCTTGGCACCTGGTTTCTTGGCGTCTTCTGCATTTTACGTGCTGACTATGTTAGGATGTGGTCGTACAAGCAAACAGTGTGTTCATCATACTTTTGTAGGAATCTCGACAAAAGATAGGTGTAAAAGATTTTTGGGGGGTAGTCACTAGTCACATCATTTTTGGACCTTAGGGTGGGGGGACTCGACGTTTTTCAGGTCTTGAAGGGGAAGTCATCAAAAATTTAGTGGTCACATTTTCATTTCCCACCCCACCCACACGGCCATAAATAATAACCGGTCCCCAAGATCCCCTGAATCAATGGAAAAAAATTAAATTGGAGCATGTTGATTTCAAATGTGGAAGCTCTTCTCCAATTACCTCAAGTTGTTTTGGACAAAACTGAGGTAAAAAGTTCCGCCATTTCTTTCGTCTTTCGACGCTCCATTATGTAAAAACTGGAGCATGTTTTTCTTTTAAAATGTGCAAGTTTTTTTTTACAATAATACCTCTAGGCATATAGTTGTTTGGGATAGAACTGAGAAAAAGATTTCATTACTTTCCACCTTTCGACAGTACATTAAAAAAAAATTTCTGCCCCTGACCTGCTGCTTATGATTGCACACAGGAGTCGTCGTCATTCATTACAGCCTAAAAGTTCAAAATCTTCAATTAAGTCAACCCTCAATCGTCAATGGCCAGCTGGCCTGTTTACATAATTCTAAACTGAACTCTGTGTAATTTAATTTGGGAAAAAAAAAACATCTAAAAAAAACATGATTTAGTCACAAGAAAATTTTTACGAAACCTACCATCCTAAAAAATGAATTAAAAAAATCACCAAAATTTGTTTGACAATTTGTTGCTTCAGTGTTCACTGGAGGCTAGAAACAGGCACTAAAATAGCATAAAATGCTTCAGCTTACAGCGCTTCCCCCAGACCTCCGAGCTGAGTTTAGCAGAACCCCTCAAAAGTTCTTTACTGGCAACACTACTGGAATTCTTTAAACAAGTTGGCAAAATCATAAGATGCGTTGGCAAAATGAGAGTCACTCCCCCCCCAACCAAGTACCCTTCGCTACGGCCCTGAAGAGTATTAGGCCTAATTGTTGCTAATGTTCGGAGCGTGTGGTAGAAGCTACTGCCATACAGAAAATTTCAAATGCGGCAGTTAAATTAAATGTAGGTACCTAGTTGAAAAAAAAATTAATAATAATTGTCGCAAAACTTAGTAATGTTACGTATTATATTCTGTTTTAATTTATATATACTAAAAAAAACATTTGCCTTTTGTTGACGCACCATAACTGGTAGTAAATAAAGTTCGTCGTACACCAATCTTCAAATTTCACGGGATGGCGTCGTGGGTGAAGACCCATGATAAAGACCAATGATGAAGACCAGTGCATGAAGCAACGGATGAAGACCAATGATGAATACCAATGGATGAAGTAATGGATGAAAACCAATGAAATAGTAATAAATGAAGACCAATGGATGAATCAATAAATGAAGACCAGTGATGAAGTAATAGATGAAGACAAATGATGAAGACCAATGATGAAGCCAATGGATGAAGTAATGGACGAAAACCAATAATGAAGACCAGTGGTTGAAGAAGACCAGTGGATGATCTAATGGATGAAGACCAATGATGAAGACCAATGGATGAAGCAATGGAAGAAGACCAATGATGAAGACCAATGGATGAAGTAATGGATGAAGACCAATGAAGAAGACCAATGGATGAAGTAATGGATGAAGACCAATGATGAAGACCAATGATGAAGAGCAATGGTGAACACCAATAATGAAGACCAGTGGTTGAAGAAAACCAGTGGATGATCTGATGGATGAAGACCAATGATGAAGACCAATGGATGAAGTAATGGATGAAGTGTATTGACGGGTGTTCAGTGGTAGTTGATGTTATGGCTTGGCATGTAAAAATGACGCTGGTTATTTGGTTCCATTGGGTTTTTATTGCGGCGGAGGTTGCAATTTTATGCTCGCCCGACTTACACACGGAATAACCCTTGCGGTTTTACATTGGCGGTTGGCTGGACTTAAAGATTAGGTTAAAGTATTGGTGGTAAATACATAGACTTACGTATGTTGCAGAATAATTTTGGTATAAAAGATCGAAATATTTGATGGTCCAAAAGGCGTATAAATTAAGATTTCACTCCTACGTGTTGCAGTTTGGAGGAATTGGAATGGAATGATTATAATACCAATGGTAACCATGCATGACAAACAAAGCATGACACCATGACTACAATGCACGTCATGGCATGCATGCGCACATTGGCCTATAATAATACAGCCTGGACTTGACTCGAACTTCTTGGGAGCTCCTCTGTAAGGACATCCGCCACAGGCCCAGGAACAGTCCACCACTCCATACCGGCACCGAGCTGGGGCCGATGACCTTAGTCTTCAATCAATGGCGTCTGCATGGTCTACCCACAAACGTCCGGCGCATCAGCACAGGATGGTGGCAGCTCAAACGCCAGCAACGGCTGCCGATACAGAAGACCAATGGTTGAAGTAATGGATGAAGACCAATGGTGAACACCAATAATGAAGACCAGTGGTTGAAGAAGACCAGTGGATGATCTAATGGATGAAGACCAATGATGAAGACCAATGGATGAAGCAATGGATGAAGACCAATGATGAAAACCAATGGATGGAGTAATGGATGAAGACCAATGATGAAGACCAATAATGAAGACCAGTGGTTGAAGAATGCCAGTGGATGATCTGATGGATGAAGACCAATGATGAAGACCAATGGATGAAGCAATGGATGAAGCAATGGATGAATCCAATGATGAAGACCAATAATGAAGATTAATGGATGAAGAAGACCAATGGATGAAGAAGTGTCCTAATGCGTCCGGCTGACATCGTGATAACATATCGCCGTACTGCGACATGGAAAGATCTACCGTCCTCCTTCCCGATTCGCTTGTTGGTGTAGAACTGAATGACGTTTCAATTGATCGACTGAATGACGTTTGCGCCTAACATTTTTTGCAGCAAAGCCTTCGTCCAGTCCTCAGAAACCATCGAAACGTGAGCTATTTGCCTAAAATTACCACGATCGGCACTGGGTTGACTGATGTTGAACATGAGAGGAATCAACCCCACCCTGATTACAGAAGGTCACTTTACGATGCCCTCACTGGTTTAAAGGAACATCTGCCATTTCGGGGCTCAAGCGAATGTGGCGATTAGAACGGAAGAGTCCATTTATCGATGTGAAACTGGGTTAATTTCTTGATAACTTTCGCTTTTACCCTGGGTTAAGTATCAGTTAGACGGTGGCGTTCGGCGACGATGCGAATTAAGTCTTCCCGCATTGTTGCCGAACGCCATCGTCTAACATATTTGTACAACGACGAGATGAATCTTTAATGGACGAACCATTGTTGCAATAAAACGACAATGTTCGTGCATTGTTGCCGAACCTACGTCGAACACATATGAACTACAACGATTTGCATTGTTAGTAACCGAGCCGTTGTTGTGATAGCATAACGAGCCATTGTTGGCGGGAATGTTCTTTGCTCCAACTCCGTTTTAGAAACTCTAACTGCAATAAATACCTCATTTGTTTATTTTAATCAATTTGAAGTCTTTTTTTTGGGGGTCTTTCTTCTGCTGCAATGAATCTGTCATTTTGGAAACATTGACACGTAAATATTGATATGCAAACATTGATATCGGTAGTAGACTAGATTTACTTACGTGAGTAAGAATCCGACGCCTTCACTTTCTATGCCTAGAATTCTTTTTTCTTATTTTAAAAATTAGTAGCTGTTAATTTAAAGTGTGAAATAGTTTAATAATACTTTTGAAACGATTTGGAATACTAAAATAGGGACTGCGATTGTATTTTTACTACTTAAGGAAGAACCAAAGACCTTCGTTTTCTTAGTCACGAGTAAGAAACCCACGCCTAGCCGTGGTTCTTACTGAAGTGGTAAGACTACGGTTTCATTGTTGCAGCAGTATGTCTTCGTGATATAAATATACTGCTGCAACAATGGTCCAACAATGAAAGCTACACAAAATAGGTAATCCCTCACTTTTCATGAGTCAAAAGTTTCATAAATATAGAAAAAATATTTTTCCACCATATAACACCACAATATTCCTGATGTTAGAATCTTTCGTATTCCCCGAATAAAGGAATTAGGCCTACATTAGCAAAAAAATTAAACCGTAGAAGACCAGTTGACCAGCCTATGTGACCACAGTGTTTTCCGTTGACTGCTAAGAACTGAATTACACCCCAAACATATAGTGTAAAAATCAACGTACCCAAAATTCTATTTCAAACTAAAGTTAAAAAAAAAAGAGGTATTGCCTACCTTGAATATGAAGTAAAACTTCTTAAAATTCTGAGATAGAAGCTCAGCTACGTTCTTTGCAGCAAACCTCATCCAGACACGCAGCATTCGTCTAAAATATGAAAATTAGCCAAAACACATGTTACTTGATTATTTCCGTACTGTCTGCAGCATACATAGTAAATTAAACAATAAATAAAATAAAAAAAAATAAAAAAAATGAGTCAGTTTGTAAGTCAGTTTGTTTTCTCGTTATTGTTTATCACATCAAAAACCAAAACTGGTGAAAAGAACGCCAAGTTCCGAATGGTTCGGCCCTTCAAAAGGAGTGATATCAACACACCAAAATATTCGCCAAGTTAATCGCACCACTCAATAGTTCGAAGGTGAAATGAAAACTAGAATATTGCTACTTTCGGAGAGGATATAGAGCGGATCTCTATTATTAAAGAAGTCCAATGCAAACTTTGTAAAGCTTCGCAAAAAAAAAACAAAAAAAAAACTGTTGCTCCGAATGATTTAAAATGTTGGACATAGTAACGGCTAAGCACAGAGCTGGTTTACCACGAAAAAAAAAAAGATCGAATGTGTGGTTGAGGGGGGGGGGGGGAATAAGGCTTAATGGCGCGTCGACAACTTGGTCATTAGCGTTAACCTCAGTCACAGTGCAGTGGTCCGGGTTGCCACTGCACCACACATTACAGAGATGTTATTCAAACCCCTAATCTAAATCTTGTCATACATCTGTACCTCCTGCAAAAATTGGAAAACACCGGACAGGAGGACAGACTTATCGCCCAACTGACGCGCAATGTCATGCGGAAGATGGAACCGACGACGAACACCATCAAGATGGCGACAATCAACAAGTAAGTGCCGGACCGTAAGTGGCCGTCGACACCAAGAACATTCAGGAGGGTCAACCCCCCGCAAAAGGAAACAGTGAGTAAGTCGGGTGTGACCAATTCGCAAACGGGCCAACACAACCCTTTCAACACAATCAACAAAAAACCCTTATGATAAAGCAGTGGGAATCATGTAGCAACATGCGTTAACAATTATTCCTGGAAGTGTACTGTTGTTAACAGTATGTATCCTGGTGCAGCAGGATGTCAACAATATGAATCGTGTGCAGTTGCCAACAGTGTTTCCTGGTGCAAAAACTGCTGTACCGATAGATTTCAAATTTTGCACCACATGCAACTGTTATTGCAATGATTTTATTTTTGGTACATGGTAGCTGAATGAATGTGTGTGCTGTGCCACTGCCTAAAGGTCAACATAGTCGCTGCATGAATGTGTGTGCTGTACTGCCACCCAGCGTGCGAACGTGACGTTCGTGGGTAAAATGCCAAGTTGGGTCCGAGCAAATGTTGACAGGTGATCTCGAGGCGCTGCACGGAACAACCAATACCGTGCTAATGTCAACGAATCAGAAAATGCCTTTTCTGTAGTATTTACTAAAAATTTGAAAAAGCTTTTCTCCAAACCGTGTCAGAATTGTCGTCGACGTGAAATTCGAGCCCATCAGGATACAGGGTGGTCCACAAAGAGCTGACGACCCAAATTTTTCTAAGTCCAACTTTTCTAGTTAGCATCCTTTAGAACCAGGATAGGACAGAAATCTAATCTAATGAAACGGGAAGATTTGTCATCTCCTGGTTCTGAGAGGTGCTAACTCGAAAAGTTGGAATTGGAAAATGTTGGGTCGTCAGTGTTTTGTGGACCACCCTGCACATTTAAATTCAGTCAGTGTCCTACAACCGATCCATTAAAGTTTACTCTTGCCAACAATATGCGTCCTGGGTGAAGTTCCGGCACAACACCAAGACTTTATTGTCATTGAGCAGATGTTCTTTCTTGCATCCAGCTCGTGCTTCACTCTGAAGTTTTTCTTTTGACTGTTAATGCATAATAAATCCATCTTCATCATCTTCATTTCTTACAACAACTTTGTTTTAATACGAGCTCTGCTCTCAATAGTCAGCTGCGTTGTTGCTAGCGCCCTAGTTTATTTATTATGTCATGATATTGACTAAAAGGCATGGACCAAGAAGATGAGGCATGGTTTGAAGAGACTGGATCAGCTTTGTTACGGGTTGTAAATTTATCAAAATTCATCACAAGCGAAAGACTGGTCATGGCTAACCGGAAGAAGAGCAATACGACGGGAACAATACCTTAAACCCGACTTGTCTACAGTATTAGTATACATGCATAACAATAGACTCCATGATCTTAGTAATAGTTAATATCATGATGGATTGGTTTTAGTATTGTAGTCATCACTACGTCATGAGATATCCATAAACGGGGCGTCGGACGAACGTCTAACTGGAAAATCGTCTAATGGGATAATTGTCCAAAATCTGCCTAAATAAAAAATCTGGAAAAGCATCTAAACGGAATATCGTATAATGGATAATTGTATAATGGATAAACGTCTAACTGGATTAACGTCTAACTGCGGTTTCTGATGTTATATGTATAGCCGCAGCGAGCGCGGTAGCGCGAGCGAGGCAGGGATATTAAACGATTTTCCATTATATGAATTTCCAGTTAGACGCTTGTTCATTATACGAATTTCCTGTTAGATGATATTCCGTTATACTGTTTTCCCTTATACGTTCTTCCAATTATGCGATTTTCCAGTTAGACGATTATCCCTCGCCCCTTAAACTTTAAACGTCACAAGCCATAAGTCTTGAATCGTTGTTAACGAGTTTGTTAATTCAGGGTTCAGACAATTTTTTAATTCTCAATTTCCCTGAAATTTTCAGGTTTTCCAGATGCATACAATGGCAATTTTCCAGGTGTTTGTAAGATGCTTAGTTAGGAAGCCGGTAGTAGCTAATGTTTTTACTAATATTTGTACGAAAATAATCCAACAACCTAGAAAATAGCTGTTTGGAGTCTAGGCCAGACGAAACTAGCCTAAATGCATTTTCATCACAGATATGGGTGCTGTACTAGTCTAAGATTGGGTTTATTGAACTGTCGTCTAAAATACTTGAAACGTATAAGCACAAATTAAAATATTTGCTACTACTAGCCTAGGATTTCGTTTCTGATCTGCTAATTCAATAGCACTTGCACGTCAGACGCAAAGGCATTTTTTTTTTTACAAATTTCCCTGTTTTTTCCGTGATTTAAAAAAAAAATCTTGTTTTCCCTGAAATTTCCCTGAAAATTTGGCTCTATTTTCATTTTCCCTGAGATTGCCAGGTTCTCCAGGTTTTGTCTGAACCCTGGAATTTACAACTCAAATTACTCACTATATTATCTGATAATACGATAACTTAACTAAATGCCGATTTTCGCTAGGACACCTATTAAACGTACCACGGCTTCTGGTACTGTACAGATTGGGGATAAAACCGCTGTCACCCCCTTACACTTCACGAATCGGGTTATGACAACGAATTTTAAACTCGCTGACTAATCAAACAAAATTCGGTCACGTGCTAAGTCGCATTCAGTAAAGTTAAACAGTTTTTCAACTACTTCTTTGGAATGTTTACCTGTCAGATTTTTGATAAAAGTTCGGACGATAGCTCCTTACTTGGAATATACACCAACTTAATATTCCCATTAACCTATTCACCTTAACGATGTTAATAGACCTACAAATGGCGATAAAATCAACACCCGATTCTGAATCAGTACTGACAGAAATGGGATAAACCCATACTTGACCCAATTCTGATAATACATCTCATATTAGGATAAGCTCCAATACACAACTTGCCAGTGCACTCACTCCACTCTCACAAGTTCACATATAGCAACAAACGTTTTCATTTTCCTATACTAAAGGAATGTTACTAATTCATACAGTGAATCCGAATACTGTGGATGGAGTCCCAGCTCGCATCACTGCTTGCATTTAGACAAAACGCGGGGAGGTGTCTGGGATTGCTTTAAATACCTCAAAACTAGTTTGACAGTAACAATCGCCCAACAAAGTCATCTACGGTCCTATTGGAACCAGAAAGCAGTGTTGTCATCTACGCGTACAACTAGGTTTAAATAAGTATTGGAAGTGATGTCAAAGAAACATCAAGGGTTGTACCATAGTTGTGTTATCGATTCCTGAATTAAACAAAATTTCCTATAGTGTAATGCCATTTCCAGCCACTTTCTGCCGAACCACAGGTACACGTCCGTAACGAACGTAGTGCTTCCCCTTGATCCCCGTATTCGAAACCTGGTGGCTGCTGCATATAGACTACTCTTTTATTTGTGAGTTTAAATAGGCAGTAGTAATGTCGAAATATCGTACAACAATGATCAAAGCTTCTGTTATAGTTACCATAAGACACGCTTTGGTGGTTTGACTAACTCCCAGCCGAAGGCGTAAGAAGCCGAGAGGGACAATTTTGCCAGCTAATTCCAATCGGCAATTCCTAGTACGTAAGACATAAGACATACTGTCAACCAGCAAAGAATTGAGCGTATCCAGTCTCGTAGTCGGATTTTGTCTCACCATTACAAACAACGACAAGTCAGATTTTAAACTTTATCAGCAAGCCATCAGGTTTGGTTTTACTGGCGAAAACCTACTTTGAATTGACTATTTTAGCTTTAGGGGGTCATGGGACCAAATCCCATACATGATGGTAACTATAGACTTTTGCTCATAAGTCGGTTGCCTGCTCCCCAACCAAATTTTTCTACAAATGACAACATGTCCTTATAAGTTTTAGGTGTATTGATGCTTTATCATAAAAGCATTATGTAATATACGGACCAAAAAGACGGTAGAAAAGATTTAACCTTACATACAGGTTGACATTTCACCTTAAAACCATTTCCTTTGGCAGACAACTCTTTTGAACATTATTGTCTGATTACTACTCATTTGAGCTTATAGTGTCTGCAGCCTATCTTGAGTTCGCCCCAGAACGAATACAGATAATCGATTGTATGTTTTCGATAGCAGAGCACCTTGTTGATATCCTAGATGGTTACAAAAACAATGGCGGCCATCGATTAAAGCCGCTCCCTCCAGGAATACGTAGCCGCTCATAAAATACTGCAGGACTCAAGTTACGCTGCGCACACAATAGCCCATAGGTTCACAGTCTAAGTCACAAATGCCTCTTTGCTTTCCGATAAACTTCAGCCTTGAGGTGTTGTGCATGTTGATTCTCATGTTGTTGTCATTCTTGCATCGCCACCACATCTGTCTCGCATGGCGGGTCTCTCAGTCATGTATGACCGTAAACATGACCGATTTGTCCTGGTCTTGGAGGGGTATGAATGTTGCCAGGAAGATGTGGAGATAACTAGGAGGTAAACTGTCATGGTCACGCTGTTGAAATGGCATCCAGTTTCTTTGATAGGTCTCAATATATGGAGTTCGGATAGGTAAACACAATGTTAGTTGTTGTATTAAAACGCTTCTATCTTGAGGTTTTTCATAAAAAAATTACACTTCTGGAATGTAACAATTGCACACGATTCGACGTCAATTAGTAAATAACTTAAGATGTAATAATGATATCCAAGGAATACAGCTGGTTTGTCTCTCCTGAAATTCGTGTCGTTGGTCAGGAGGAAGTCAAGAACAATTTCTAAACGTTCCCAGCTCAGTGGTGCTTGGCTAGTATCGATCGCTGCTTTGAAGTATTTTTGTGTGTGAAAGACCAGTACTTGGGAGCGGGTTATGTAATGAGGACATTTCGACTGCAAACTGCCAGAGATTTTACGCAAATTTTCATCTTGGAGTTTCACGAGTCACAATCGTTTGAATTCCCGTTCACACAGCCAGTTTTGGAGAACTGTAGATGTGTTTAATACCCGTGTTGGAACAATATGAGGCTAGTTTAATTGTACGAAATTCACACAGTAGAAAATAATCACCTTCACGCTTTTGCCCGTTTTCGTATCCAGATGTCTCACGAAGTGTTGTATTGCACCCAACATTTCAGGTTTCTTTCCAAGAAATATGTGAAAAATTGTCTGGGTTAATCATCAGGACGTGGTAAGATGAAAATAATAAACGTTTGGGTACGAGGTGTAATCCTTGGGTCCCCCAGGTGTAAAGGTACCGCTTGCAAGATGGATGTCGTTGTGATTCCTGGATTGTATTACAAGGCAGACGTTTGCTTTTGTTGTGCACATACATGGAAAAAAAATCAAGCTGAGAAGAATGTATCTCGATACCCGTGAATAGATGCAGCCTTAAAACACGTTCTATTACATGTTAAGATGGATGTCCTGATCTTTTAAGATGATCTTACCTAAAAAAGTTGGGTTAGGTCGCTGACGGGCTGCTTTAATAGTTGGATGACTCAATGGGTCGACTTATGTTGGATGAGATTCATTTTCTTTACTAGCATCGTACCCGGCTTCGCCCGAGGATTTGTTTGGCTCTAACATAAGCACTGCCCCACCAACGGGCATTACCCGTTCAGGCCCCTCCCCACTCTCAGTAGCGTGCGAAAAATAACTGTCCTTCGTACATGGCGTCATTTAAGACATGCCTTTGCGATGACGGCGCAGAGCAAATTGTTAGTCGAGGCAACAATGTGCCAATTTCAAATTCTTTTCAGGGCAACAACGTCCCAGTTTCAACTTCAAGCCAAAGAATTGACACACTGGCACGTTTTCATTGTTCCCCTTCCGGGGACGTTGCGGTTGCTTCATTTCTGCTATGAGACTTTGGTTTATAATGTAAGATGAACTGTGTGTAGTCCTTTAGCAGGTTTTGGAACTTCAGGTGTGTCATCATCCCAAAAAAAACCCTGTTGCAATAATAGCGCCTGGTATTATTGCTGCACCATTTCCGAAATGAGTCGTAATGCCTTTTCTGCTCCGTCCGTGGAATAGAGATAAAATTGTCGAGGCTTTTGTGCAGAGTATTTTCTTTTCTTTTGTGAGTGGCTGTTAAAATAACGTAACTATTAGTTTTATTCAGATGTAATTTTCCATGATGTGTTGGGAGGATTGAAAAGATCGTGGCCTCCTAGATAAATATGGGTATCAACTCGCTGAATGTCGCAGAGCCATTGTGAAATTCGCCACAGGCAGCTTGAAGCAGCCAGCATTGTCGGGGTAGAAATTCCGAGTACATTTGGGTCGATTTGATCGTCTTTCGCTTAGTTAAGTCTTCATTTGATTTTCAAACTCTTTCGGATTGTATGGTTATGGATAGGTAATAATGTTCACGCTTTGGGTGGTAGGGGTTTGGAACTCCCCTTCTGAGCATGCGGTCATGGCGCATAATG
The DNA here is from genome assembly GCA_023313725.1 of Lithobius niger. Taxonomy (NCBI): domain Eukaryota; kingdom Metazoa; phylum Arthropoda; class Chilopoda; order Lithobiomorpha; family Lithobiidae; genus Lithobius; species Lithobius niger. The sequence continues at coordinate 2,252 of JAHWFP010118284.1, read as the reverse complement.
CGACACCCTTTAAAGAAAAGCTATCAGATATAAACGATCATCTTTCATCTTTAACATATTACAATTCTAACTCGTTGGCGGGCATTAGTGGCCACTCTGTGGCCCTTCCGTGTCCAATTGTGCTTTTAAGTAGTTTTTTTTTTGGCAAATGTAGTCAAGACTGGCACATACTGATCCTCGGATCCTTGCTAGGCCATCTGCCCCTGCAGCAAAATCTTAATATTAAAATCTTATTATTATGAATAATGGTAATGTAATTTTGATGTAGCAATATGGAATGCTTGTTTTGGTCGGTCGCGAGCTAACTGTTGTTGAACGTTGCAAGCTTCTTTCCGTTTCGCAATCAAATTGACGATTGTGTTCGACATCATCTCACGAGACTTAGAATACGTTTCATTTGGGTCCTCATACGATTGGTTGTTCATTTGTTGCGTCTTGGCTTTGCCCGTGGTTTTATTCTGTCCAGGTTGGGACAATTTGTGGGTGTTTTGCAGCACAGCGTTGTTTAATTCTGCAGCAATCTTCGGATTGGTTACGCATTCCACAACATTTGCACTCGACTTTAGGTTGCCCTTGTCGGCTGGGGTACTTTCTTGATTTACAGCTTCTAGTTGACAGTTGTTGTTGATGTTGTTCTTGACTTGTAAACTACAGCACACAAACGGCATGATTTAATGGGATGAATGATTGACGGTGTGCAGTACAAATCGGAGATGCAAAACGGAATTGCTGCAGTTCGGCAAGAGTAATGTCGCATCTATATCTCACGTGTTAAGCCACGTAAATTTTGCCAAACGCGATTTCGATAAAGCTTGTATAGAAATAAAGCACTAGCTCGTCCTTTTAAACCTCTCGTCCACTTAAACGACACTTTTCTTTAATGTTATTATTGTCAGTAAAAAGGTATTAGTCCGTCTGGTTTTGGTTCCATTGCAATTTTTAAAGTTTGCCGTAGTGATTTGTGGCCGCCTTTCGATGTCGTTGGTCTGTCAGTAGTTGCTGAAGATTTTGCCAAATCGTTTTTGCATTTCTTATGCTAATACACAGGGTGCATCACGAAACCCGTTACAGTGCCATAACTCGAGAAGTAATGAAGATAGCTTAACGCAGTAAAACAATATACTCACAAATTCGCGTGTGGACAATCCAACACCAATCTGTTCAACTTTGTGGGGGCGCCCCAAGGGGGGTTTCTAGGAAATTTCAACTGGGAATGGGGGGTGGGTCGATTGATTCGTCATTTAAAAGGTCTTGTCAAACCAAGCAACTTCTGAAGGAAAAGTGTTTTGATATTGTCAACCAGTGAAGGGGAGGGGGGGGGGGGGGCGACAGGCAAACAAAAAAATGCAACAATGGAGTGAAAAATCTTTTTACACCATTCAATTAGATGCAAGTTTTAGCCTAATTCTCGCGTAATTTATTATGCAGATTTAAGATCTTCAAAATAAAATGTTACGTGACGATTGTTGATGACTTCCTGACCCCCTCCCTCCCCCACCCACCGAGGGTAGGGGAGAAACCAACAAGGTTGTTTTAAGATCCGTCGGGGGTAAAAAAAAAAACAAGGAAAGCTATGGAAAGCGCCATTCTTTGCAGGAATGGTTAAAAATACAACGAAACTAGTAGTACTGCCGTAACACTTCGTAGGTTCGCCACAATAGGGCAAAGAGACGTTTTTAAAAGAATTCCAATGCAAATAGGGAAACTCACGTGGCAACGCACACTGCAGATTTCTCCCTATTGCTTATGTGAAATAAAGTACATCACACAGTTAGTCTTAAAAAAAACGGTAATTGGATAAACACGTCAAAACTAGGAGGGGGAGGGGCGAGTTATTATGTTCCCCGAGTACGCGTCTTAACAGTCAGATTTACTGGGCCATTATTTGAACCCTCCGCGGACCTTTTAAAATGATTTGGACCGGGTTGAATTCGACTAGTATTGCCCCTCTCTATCTACAGGTTGTACATGAAAATAAAAAAATAAAATAAAAAAAGGTCTAATGTTAAAAAAAAAAGACATACAAATTACAACATCTTCATTAAGTTTTTCTCGAGTTATGGCAGTGTCGCAAATTTAATGTTACACGTGCACTAAAACCTTTAATTATGTCTGCAGAAAATGTAGCTTGGCCATAGTGGTACTCGATTTTTTTAAATTTCATATGGGTCGAACAAGCGTCCGTCTCTCCTCTCCCCCGCAGGTGAAGGGGGGGGGGGGGGTCGGCAAACTCATCAACACTCTTTATGTAA